>SNVD02002025.1:0-157945 GCA_013180625.2 Boswellia sacra | reverse complement strand
CAGGAAATGTATCTTCTTGGGGTATGTTGATGGAGGAAAGGGGTATCGCTATGGGATCCTACTGCCCATAAGGTTGTGATCAGCAGGGATGTTGTCTTTGTAGAAGACATGGTTAAATGTGAAGAAAGTGATAGCACGAAGAAAACTGCTGAGACTGTGTCAGTACAGGAAGAAACAGTTTCTTCTGAAGCAATACCAAAGCACGATGATCAAGAACCAGTCGAGTCGAAGTACCTGAAGTCTGTCAATCAACTCGAGAAAGAAAAGAACCTTCTTGGCATTCAGAGTGTGTGATTGACACATCCGAAAAAGGATTGTCTCCCAAGTATAGGAGTGTCGAAGTAATAAAACCCGGTGAGACCGGGGTCGATCCACGAGGAAGGGAATTTAAGCGTTACAAATTATAAGCTAAACAAATGTGATATTGATGATTCAAAGAGGTGACATGATAATATCAACAAGTATGTAAGATGGTAGGTGGTATTACCGACCATTCAAATATAAAACAAAAAGCAAGAGGAGGTAAAACCATCAATGGAAATAGGTGGTATAACCGACCATAGTAAATTAAAGAACAATTTCATAAGGTGGTAGAACCTACCATAGTAAATAAAATAAAAAGTTCATAAACAATAGAATAATTAAAATACAAGAGGAATGAACACAATAACAATGAAGGCTAAGGTTAGGGGATCCGCCCTTGATATTTCAAATAAGGATAATTAACCCATTTTAGTTATATGAATTATATTTGTTTCATTACCAATATTTATACCACTTCTTGTAAATGGTTCAAGCATCCAATGTGCCAATCACCATATGTCTACAACAAATCAAGGTTCCTAACTAGATGTGTGTCGGTAAGAAAGAACCATACATCATCTAGAAAGGATCCAAGCATTTGATGTGCCAAGGATTGTCGACAATGGATCAAGACATCCACTATACGAGTGGTGTCAAGATTGATTAAGAAATTAAATATAAATCATATTGAATAAACATTGTAAGATTAAGATTAGTAAGCACATATTAAGGGTTAGAGAATCCTTATTCTCATATCAAGGGTTTCACCCTTCACCTTAGCAAAAGAGAAATTGGAAGAACATTATTATAGAAAGAAAATAAAATGCAAGAAAAAGAAAATTCATTAATAACATAAACACACAAAACACAATACACGATCCTAGCCAAAGCCAAAATGTTCCAGCCAAGGCCAAGATGCCCTAATGGGTCACAAGGCACCTCTATTTATAGATTCATCCAGGGGCATACTTGTCAAATTACAAGGGCATAATTGTCAAATATTAGTTGTAAATATCTTTGACAATTGGGATCATTAGGCACCGGCTTTGACCATCAATTTTGACATCGAAATGTTGTGAATTTTAATCACATGTCTTCATGAAAGTTGTAGATATTTCTCTCAGCTTTCTAGAAAATATTGATTTGCACAATTTGGATACGTATTTTGAGAGATACGGTCCAAATACTGAGGCCTGGTCAGACTGGGTCGAGACTGTAGATGAGTTCACTTCAAGCCCAATTTTGGTTCACTAAGAGCCCGAATTTGATGATACTTGTGAAATGCAATCTTGTAGATAATTGAATCAGCTTTCCAAAACATTAAGATTTGCATCATTCTGATCTATAAATAGAAAGTTATGCCCATTTTACCGAACCTACAACAAATCCGAAATTAAGAGAAATTAATTCCAAAGATGCAAATGCTACAAATATGCTTAAGTTGAGGAATTTGATGACACTATTAATGCAGTATGATGAACTAAACTCTTATTAAACATGCATATTTAAGTGTTCATCACACCCCCCAACTAGCTTATTGCTAGTCCCTAGCAATTAAAGCGTTATTATTTAGAAGTGATTTATAGAATTTTACATCTAAGGTGGTCATTATTGCACTCTCTTTGATTTTATCCAAATAAACAAACTCTCAAATGATTTTTTTTAAATGACTCATGTACCCTTCAGTCAAGATATCCACAAACCTTCTTTTGTGCTCAGTTGACACATGACTATGGGACTTATTAGAAATAAGCCATATCGGTTCTAGTATTTGTTAAGGCTAACAACCTTAGGTAGGGGGTATTCATTCATTTTATACATTTTTTTTTTCTCTTCTTTTTTTTTTTTTTTGAAAGAATGCATCTTAACCCATGTAGCGAGCCTTAGGCTAATGACTCCCAGACCAGTTGGCCTTAGGGCATTAGGTGTTAAGACACCCCTACGAGCTTAACGACTCGGGTTGCCGATGCTTTATTTTGCTTAGAAACTTGTGGATAGTGCAATGTTCAATCCCATTAAGCTTTCTCCTTAATCCATATAGCGAGCTTTGGGCCAATAGCTCCCAAACCAGTTGGTCTTAGGGTATTAGGTGTTGAGGCACCCCTCGGGCTTAATTGCTCGAATTAAGGAGGATACAAGACCAAACTTATCCACCATTGCTTTCTCTCTTTTTTCTTTTTTTTTTTCATTTTTCATTTTTTTTCATTTTTTTTTAAACTTTCCCCTTCCTTTTGTTGTTATCCTAAACAAAACAAAAGAACTCAATTATTGCAATATTTCATTTCGCCACCCACAATCATACATCAAGGTATGTGTGTGTGTGAAGAAAGATTCATAGATACTTGCTTAATGAGCACATAAGCACACAATTTATTAAATGATAAGGTTGTGAGAGTTCATAGATTTGAATGATTCAAAGTGAAATGAATAAGATCTCCTTGTTATAAAATTCAAAAATCAAGACTAAATATCAAATAAGTCTTCAAAAATGCAAGAATAAAATGACAACTTGGTTAGAATGGGTTTCAAGAGTTCAAACTGGTCCTCCCTACTCTGCCATTCCTGACCCAGAATGCGTCTCAAGAGGATTTGAACTCCTTACACCGCACTCTGAATCTAATTACTAACTCGCTTTTTTTTTTTTTTTTTGGAAGAAAAAATAAAATTTCAAGACACACTTATGTCTACTATCCTTCCCCCCCAACAAAATGAAACATTGTCCTCAATGTTTAAATGTAGAGAGATAAAGTATAGGAGACATTACCTGAGGCTTCTGTTATTCAAGAGTGATGACCTGAAAGACTCATAAAATAACATGCTAAAAATAAAATAAAATAAAATAAAGGACAAGAAGAAAAAAAATACAAACGGAGATTCAAATCCAATTTGCACTTTTTGTTTTGCCTCTAGCCAATTAATTTGAGTACTAGCTGGGTCAGGTTCATAACTCAACTTCTTGTATGTAATTTGTCAAGTAGCGCACCAGCAGAAGTGGCAGAAATAAGGATCTTTCTCGCTGATGAGGGATAAAATTCTGTTCCACAGCTGCATCAACAAAACTTATCATAGGATCAAAGAAATTTTTGACATTCAACAAACCTATGGGTTTTTGATGGAGATTCAGTTGGGCCCAAGAGGCAATTTGAAAAAATTCTTCAAGAGTGCCAAAGCCACCTGGTAAAGCAATAAAGGCATCTGAATTGATAAGCATATGTGCCATGCGTTCATGCATAGATGAGACCTGTAACTCCTTCCCAACCGTTTTTCTAACAATACTTTCTACAGCCAAAGCTTTAGGAATAACTCCTAAAACTTGAGTACCTCCTACATGTGCAGCTGTTGACACAAAACCCATTAACCCGAGGCTACCTCCCCCATAAACCACATGAATCTTTCTTTCAGCCAGTAGCCTACCAAGATAATTCGCTACTTCTACGAACTCTTCACTTTTACCTGGTCGAGATCCACAGAATACACATATCCTTTGGATTCGACGTTTTGAAGTTCCCTCCATGTCTATGTAACTCTCTAACTATGTGTGAAGAAGAGAACAAGACATGTGGTATTTATGGAGTGCAAAAAGGTATGCTAATGATGATATCTATCTAGGTAGCTCGATTGTTTGTTGAAAAAGTTGACAATAATACACAAAAATTCAAAAGATGATGAAATAAGACACCATAAGTCAAACAAAAAAATACAAATTCAAAAATGACAGCAATAAGGCATTAAAATTCAAAAATGATAGCACGCATGCATATGTACAGGTAGTTGTGACTGTGGCTCACATCTTCCTCTGGTTTTACGTCCAGAAACGGCTTAAACACCTTCTATGAGTTGGGGATATGCTTCCCATCCAGTTTTCTTATAAACTGGCAAACAGGGTCGTTTTGAGTCAGATTCCCAAGACTATGAGAGAAAAGAAAATGAATGCAAGGTGAGCAACAATTTTTAGGGAATTGAAAAACCGACTTTAAAAGCCACGGAGTACCGTATCCGCCACTTGACCGGAAAACAAAATAAAAACACACCACTAAAATAAATACACAAAATAAAAACAAACTAGAAATGATAGCAAAAATCAAGAACAAAAATAAAAATATGGCACCGATGGATGAAATTTGAACAATCGAAAAAGAAAAGCCAAAAGAGGAATCTCTTCGAAAGTATTTTACCACGGTCAAAAACATGCCATTGAGGTGGTACCTTTCTTTTACCTTTATTTGTAAGAATGGAAGAGATTACCACTAGTTGAATTTGTTTGTCCTTGAGGCATGCATTTTTTAGTGTGGATGTTTCTTCCTGCCTTTGTTTAAAACATGGCTCCCAACTCTTAATCTCTTTCACCTGTATAAAATCAAGTAATGAGAATTCTTTAAAAGCAATGGGCACTAGTTGCATACTTGGTTCAAATGAATTGGTTAACTCGATTTCTGAAGGACTTGAAAAATTCTCATTTTGGATATAGTCTTCCACATTAGTTTTAGTCCTATTAGCTTCCTCATTTTCATCATGCTTGAAAAATTCATTAATGTCAAAATTTTGGTTAAGTTCCTTCGTATGATGACATGAGGGCATAAATGAGGATTCGATCTCTTCCTTGTTAGGTGTAGGTTTATTAACCTCTTCCTTACCCTTTAAGATTGATTCATCATCTTTCTCATAAGGGTTAAGAATATGTCTTTATAAACCTTACCATCATGAAGAGTACTTACCGAATCTTCGTCTAGATGTTGGCCCCTTGGATTACTCACATGTGGATTGATGGAGTTTGGCTCTAGTTGAGATGGAAACTCACCTTTCTCATGAGTATTAAGTGCAAATGCAAGTATTTCAAGAGCATCATTCAAGTTTGCCATAGTTTGAGCAACTTGACTATTAAAAGCCTCTTGCTTTGCAATGAATGAATTCAATGTTTCTTCGAGATCCTCATAAGATGCATGATCATGAGATTTTTGAAAATTTTGATATGATTGAAAGGGAGGTTGATGAAATTGTGCATTATTATCATTCCTCCAATCAGAATTCAAGTGATTTTTCCATCCAAAATTCTGTGAGTGAAGATTAGGATTTGACCTTTGAAAAGTGTTTAAAACATTGGTTTGCTCATGGAGACTTTTTCTAAAGGTAGGCACAATTGGGCAATCATCCGTAGGATGATCGCTAGAATTACAAGTGTGACAAACAATTTCTTGCATAGACCACATTTCTAAATCCTCGACTTTTCTAGCTAGGGATGCAAATTTAGCATGATGATCATGATTCTCCCTAATGTTATAAATGCCTCTACTAGATGTTCTCGGTACCTCATAGGTGCCAACATTGTTCCAATTTTGAGCATTTTTTGCTAGTAAGTCTAGGTAATCCATAGCTTCATCAGGGTCTTTGTTTTCAAATTGTCCATTACACATTAAATCTACCATGTGCCTAGCTTGATGTGTAAGACCTTCATAGAAAATTAAAACTAGTCTCCATGTTTCCAAACCATGGTGAGGACAAGTATTAAGCAATGCTTTATACCTATCCCAACATTGGTAAAAGGTCTCTCCTTGTTTTTGAGTGAAATTGATGATTTGCCCTTTGAGAGAATTTGTTCTATAGGGAGGAAAGAATTTTTTCAAAAATTGTTGTTGCATTTCATCCCATGAACTAATGGATCCTGACCTAAGATTTTGTAGCCATGTTTTAGCTTTATCTTTTAAAGAAAAAGGAAAAAGCTTTAATCTAAAGATGTTTATGCTACAATTTAGGTCACAATAGATATTGCAAAAATCTTTAAATTCTCTCAAATGCAAAAATGGGTTTTCAACATCTAGGCCATGAAAGTGGGGTAAGAATTGAATGAAATCCGATTCATGGTTGAAATGTTTTGCATCATGAGGGAAGACTATGCATGATTGTGCATGAGTTCTTATGTAATCCATTAATGTCCTTGGTTGGGTATGAGAATGTTTTCCAAAGAAGATGAGTGGCTACAAACAATTCTACCAACTAATGCAAAGAGAAAGAAAAGATGAGCAAATGCAAGAAAAAATAAAAAATAGAAATGGGGGGAGAAGAAATGAACGTATGCAAGAAAAATAAAAATAGAAATGGGAAAAGAAAGTACTTACAATTTTGTACGCCAATTTTTACCTTCCCCGGCAACGGCGCCAAAAACTTGACACATCCGAAAAAGGATTGTCTCCCAAGTATAGGAGTGTCGAAGTAATAAAACCCGGTGAGACCGGGGTCGATCCACGAGGAAGGGAATTTAAGCGTTACAAATTATAAGCTAAACAAATGTGATATGGATGATTCAAAGAGATGACAAGATAATATCAATAAATATGTAAGATGGTAGGCGGTATTACCGACCATTCAAATATAAAACAAAAAGCAAGAGGAGGTAAAACCATCCATGGAAATAGGTGGTATAACCAACCATAGTAAATTAAAGAACAATTTCATAAGGTGGTAGAACCTACCATAGTAAATAAAATAAAAAGTTCATAAACAATAGAATAATTAAAATACAAGAGGAATTAACACAATAACAATGAAGGCTAAGGTTAGGGGATCCGCCCTTGATATTTCAAATAAGGATAATTAACCCATTTTAGTTATATGAATTATATTTGTTTCATTACCAATATTTATACCACTTCTTGTAAATGGGTTCAAGCATCCAATGTGCCAATCATCATATGTCTACAACAAATCAAGGTTCCTAACTAGATTCGTGTCGGTAAGAAAGAACCATACATCATCTAGAAAGGATCCAAGCATTTGATGTGCCAAGGATTGTCGACAATGGATCAAGACCTCCACTTTACGAGTGGTGTCAAGATTGATTAAGAAATTAAATATAAATCATATTGAATAAACATTATAAGATTAAGATTATTAAGCACATATTAAGGGTTAGAGAATCCTTATTCTCATATCAAGGGTTTCACCCTTTCACCTTAGCAAAAGAGAAATTAGAAGAACATTATAATAGAAAGAAAATAAAATGTAAGAAAAAGGAAATTCATTAATAACATAAACACACAAAACACAATACAAGATCCTAGCCAAAGCCAAAATGTTCCAGCCAAGGCCAAGATGCCCTAATGGGTCACAAGGCACCTCTATTTATAGATACATCCAGGGGCAAACTTGTCAAATTACAAGGGCATAATTGTCAAATATTAGTTGTAAATATCTTTGACAATTGGGCTCATTAGGCACCGACTTTAACCATCAATTTTGACATCGAAATGTTGTGAATTTTAATCACATGTCTTCATGAAAGTTGTAGATATTTCTCTCAGCTTTCTAGAACATATTGATTTGCATAATTTGGATACGTATTTTGAGAGATACGGTCCAAATACTGAGGCCTGGTCAGACTGGGCCGAGACTGTAGATGGGTTCACTTCAAGCCCAATTTTGGTCCACTAAGAGCCCGAATTTGATGGTACTTGTGAAATGCAATCTTGTAGATAATTGAATCAGCTTTCCAAAACATTAAGATTTGTACCATTCTGATCTATAAATAGAAAGTTATGCCCATTTTACCGAACCTGCAACAAAACCGAAATTAAGAGAAATTAATTCCAAAGATGTAAATGCTACAAATATGCTTAAGTTGAGGAATTTAATGACACTATTAATGCAGTATGATGAACTAAACTCTTATTAAACATGCATATTTAAGTGTTCATCAGTGATGGCGAGCAATGTTGCATACTGTCTCCTAACAGAAGATGGGGAGCCTTTAACCTTTCAGGAGGCTATAAAAAGTTCTGATGCATCTCTATGGATGACAGCAATGCATGAAGAGATGGAAGCTTTAGACAAAAACAAGACATGGAAACTTGTGTCACTACCACATGGAAGAAAAGCCTTTGAAAACAAATGGGTCTACAAGATCAAACGTGATGTCAATGATCAAGTGGAACGATATCGTGCTAGACTGGTGGTCAAAGGATATGCTCAGAAAGGAAGACTTGATTTCAACGAGATATTCTCTCCTGTGGTATACGACTTTCAACAATTCGAACAGTCGTGGCTATGTGTGCTACATTTGACTTACACTTAGAGCAGTTAGATGTAAAAACTACGTTTCTTCATGGAGAACTTGAAGAAGAAACTTATGTGCTCCAACTGGAAGGGTTTATTAAAGAAGGAAACGAGAACTTAATTTGCAGGTTGACCAAATCTCTGTACGGCTTAAAACAGGCGCCAAGGTGTTGGTACAAGAGATTTGATTCATTCATCATCAGCCTTGGGTACAACAGACTCAGTTTAGATCATTATACGTATTACAAGAGGTTTGAGAAGACTTTGTCATTTTGCTGTTGTACGTGAACGATATGTTGGTAGCAGGCACTAACAAAGATCAGGTCTAAGAATTAAAGGCACAATTGGCTAGGAGATTTGAAATGAAGGATTTAGGACCAGCAAACAAGATTCTAGGGATGCAAATTCACCGAGATAGAAAAAAAAGGAAGATTTGGCTATCTTGAAAGAACTTCTTGAAGAAAATCTTACACCGCTTCAACATGCAAGATTGTAGGCCAATTTTCACCTAATTTTCTGTTAATTATAAATTATCCTCAAGTATGAGCCCTAGAAATGAAGCGGAGAGGATGGAAATGTCTCGAGTACGGTATGCATCAGCAGTAGGGAGCTTAATGTATGCTATGATTCGTACAAGACCAGACATTGCACAAGCAGTGGGAGCGATTAGTAGATTCACTACAAGAAAATGGGCCTTTTACCGCGGGCCGAAACCGCGGTAAAAGACCTTCTACGGCGGGCCTACGGCGGTTTAAGCCCGCCGTATAAAATGGCGCCGTAAAAAATAATTTTACTTTTTACCGCGGTTTCGGCCCGCGGTAAAACATATTTTACCGCGGGCTATAGGCCCGCCGTAAATATTCGTGGTGTAGTCCAAATTTTTTTACCGCGGGCATGTGGCCCGCGGTAAAAAGTGACTAAAAAATTCCCAGGTATTTACCGCGGGCTGCTGGCCTGCCGTAAAAAGGCCTTGCTTTTTTTTAAAAAAAAAAAATAATGCTCCAGCTAGACAGATTCAATTTCTGACATCAATAATGCTCGAACTACAGACATCTCACATTCTGAAAACCGATGTAGTCGTACCCTTGCAACCTAATCAAAATTCATTAACAATTCAGCAAAACACGCACACACACACAAAAGCAAGTCAAAAGATTAAGATAAAAGCACACCTCAATCAGGACAGATTCAAGGGCCTCCAATGTCCCTCTTTCTTTACAAG
Source organism: Boswellia sacra (assembly GCA_013180625.2). Lineage (NCBI taxonomy): Eukaryota > Viridiplantae > Streptophyta > Magnoliopsida > Sapindales > Burseraceae > Boswellia > Boswellia sacra. The sequence continues at coordinate 148,374 of SNVD02002025.1, read as the reverse complement.
CTGCAGATAATATACATGCCTTTAACGGACCAACAGATCATCTGCAGTAGCAGAGCATGAGAAATATGGGGGATCCTTTCTGCGGGATATCTTAAAGAACCTCTGGTTTATAGCATGTAGGAACATGGATCCTGTGAGCATTACCTTATAGTCCTTTACTGGCATCTTGTAACTAATCATCACTGCAGACTGATACAAAGCAAAATTTAAAAATAATGATGTTTTTAGACATTTCCACTGGAAATTTTATGAACTTACATATGCTGTTATGATGATTTGAAATTGGACTCAATTCTACGTGATGATGAATTGAAATTCGATTCAATATCCTCTAAATTCTCAATATTACTCCTTGAATCCATCCCAAAACAAGAACCAAAAAACTTGACAAGACTCGTTTTTTACTAGATCAACAAAAGCAGAAACGTAACAAGCTCTTAGGTATCTGTCACTCTAGTAGATTGCATCAAAAGCAACAACTCTAAGTTCATGATCCAGAGACCAAAGTCCTCCTCAGCAGCTTAAAAGTCAACCATGAACAAAATTCAGGAGATACAAAGGCAGTAACTCAAAGCAAAAAACACAGAACCAGAAGTAATCTTATGAAAGCAGAAGGTATCTTTAGTAAGGAAAAGAATGGATCATAACTGCATGGAAGAATTAATAAATGATTAATAAACAAACAAACCTTGCTCTTTTTGATCATCCTGGATAGATCGTACAACTGTGCCAACAATCCGCTTAAAGAAAGATCTAGCTTTGAATTTATGAAACACATAGCTTTTAATGAGGAGGAATTGCAAGGTATATGAAACCATAAATAAATACAGAAGAAATCATAAAAGAATCATATTGATGATGTTACTTTTAACAAATTAAACCCATTAAGATACCAGTACATGGATACCAAATACTGAAAAGTAAAAGCAAAACAATCACAGCATGAGCTTATAAAACCTTTGATGCAATTCAATACCATCTTAAAGATTTGTTCTCTGTTTTTGAATTTCAAAACCCATTGCGAAACACATTTCCTTTGTCTTTACTTAAAACCCAATTTCAGAAAAGAACTTTACTATTTATAGAGGACATCTAAAAAATTTCCACTAGCGCCAACCATTTACAGAAAAACAAATCCTAAATCATCCAAATCTAAACTCCGAAAAATAAAAATTAAAAGACTCAAAATACCAACACATTCAAACTCATTATTCTCTCTTACCTCAATCTTCTCAGCCCTCTCCCCTGTAACAATCATCTTTATCTAAAATATCCAATAAACATCCCTATGCTTTTGCATACCCAATGAATGAAGTTTTTAACTTTCAAAAAATGAATATTGCATACCAAAAGTTTAGCAACATGAAAATTCTCCACAGGAGCCTAACAAAATTGGACATATTTGGTCAAGTCCATTAAAATTGATTCGGTGCTTAAAAGTTCTTTATAATTGAATTCAGAAATATTTAATATTTATGGAGCAGAAATGCCTGGTAAATTAATGCATCATAAAGACGAAAAATGAAATAAAAGAAATCAATATTGATAACAAAAATCTATACACTGAACTCGCTCATATTATCAGACGATTTGCAGGTGAAAATAAAGCAAAAAGATATTGGATAAGATTTCCTTTGCTCACCATGAGATGTTCATAATTATTAGCTGTAAGAAAAAAGTCTTCATAGCCCATAAAGAATATGCCAGCACAGCTTTACATGGAGCTACCCCACCGATCACAATGATTATTACAACTATTACTACAATTTTGACATTTAATATTGATTCTAAGTCAATGATAAGAAAAGTAAAAGCATTGGATTCCATCCCTTGAGCTTAGTAAATTAGAATTGAACTGCTTTTAATAGCCAACTCTTTTAAGAAATTAAACATTGTTCCCGGAAATCAAAGACTTTAGCTAATATAAAATTGAACCAAAGTTACTAATTGGCGGGCCTAAGTGCTGTCCATCTCAATTCTTTTCTTTTCTTTTTAACTTTTACTCGTAATTTTTATCATAGTAAAGATTTTAGCTTTACAAAAAGCTTTTACTAAGAAAAATTCTTTTAGAGAGTAGAAACTTCCGGAATTAGCTCTACATATATAAGCATATTGAAATTTCAAATTTCAAATTTTCACCGACTTTGATTCTATGTTCTGTCATCTGGAGAAGTCATTAGGTTGGACTTTTATTACTAGTGAATAAAACAAAACACTATTTTTATGAAAAAATAAAAATAAAAACTAATAAGTAGATAAGTCGAAAGCTCAATGCCCTGCTGACAAGATAGTTTGATGAGAAACTTAAGCATAGGACAAAAACTACAAATTTTTTCTATGGCACATGCATTTTGTCCCATATAGCAATTTCTTAAGGATTTTAGATCTCTCCATCAGCAACTTGTCTAGTTTGTGCAATAGAGAGAACAAGCAATGTGAATGTGGTCAACAGAAAAATGAGTGATCATCCTTTCATGGAAAAAGCTGAAGCAACACTTCAAGAAACAAGGAAAGATTTGCGTAGAAAAAGAGAACTGTATTCATTCACAGTATCATAGCCAAGAACAACATCAGCCAGCTTTCCTGAGAAATTAACACTAAAACTATTGGTAATGTTCTCTCCATTTTTGAACAATATTGGTGCAACACTTTTTGAAGGAAAAAAAAAACTTCAAAAAAGGTTTCTGCCCATTTTTCAAACCACAAAGTCTGCTGTAATTAGCCCAAACCTCATGGAGGTGAAAATCTACTTACAATCAGACACGTTCTTTGATGTTTAAAACACAAATTTTAACTTATCTTTCTCATTTCCCATATTTGGTAAAGATAATGTTCAGACACTTAAGCTTCAAATACTCTACAAAGATGTCAAAAGTAAACTACTAGCATTTGTAATAGCTTACTAGAATAGCCGTCAAAATCCAATTGAATGAGAAAGTTCTTCCTCAAAACGGAAAGCCGTGGAGATTTCGTACTACATTGACTAGAGGCGAAGGCCAGATGCAATGAGCTAATGATTACGCTTCCTCTTCAACAAACGTTCCAATGTTCGATTTTTGCTCAGAGCCCCGTACTATTGACGCCACAAGTAACAAGAATGGCAAACAGTTATTTGAATCAAAAAGGGCAAAAAAACGTGAAAGGGATTTGATGGGAAAGAAGGAACATGAAGGAAATTAGCTACGGATTTGATGGGAGAGAAGGAAATTAGTTAGGGATTTCGGTTGATGGGGATGAAGGAAATTAGGGATTAGGAAATTAGGAGAGAAAGGAGGGAAGGGGATATTTATTTCACAAGCTTCTACTGCGGTTCATTAAAAACCGCCGCAGATGTATTAGTTATTTACTACGGGCGTGATAGCCCGCCGCAGAGTTTAATGTTTTACTACACTTTCAGATGCTCGCCGTAAATGGATGCAGTAAAAGCCTACTTCTCTTGTAGTGATTCATAGCTAACCTGGGGAGAGAGCATTGGAATTCTGTTAAGAGAATCCTTAGATACATCAAAGGGACCTCTAATGCTGCACTATGCTATGGAGGATCAGAGTTCATTATCAAGGGCTATGTTGATTCAGATTTTGCAGGAGATCTTGACAAAAGGAAATCTACTACAGGCTATCTGTTTACACTTGCAGGAGGTGTTGTGAGCTAGGTATTCAAACTACAAACTGTTGTGGCTCTATCTACAACAGAAGCAGAGTATATGGCAGCTACACAAGCTTGCAAGGAAGCTATTTGGATCAAAAGGTTATTGGAGGAACTCGAGCACAAACAATAGAAGATTTCTTTATTTTGTGACAGTCAGAGTGTCTTGCATATCGCAAGGAATCCAGTATTTCATTCAAGAACGAAGCACAGAGGAGTTCAATATCATTATGTACGAGAAGTAGTGGAAGATGGAATAGTGGATATGCATAAAATCCACATGAAGGACAACATAGCAGATGCATTGACCAAACCAATCAATACTAACAAGTTTATCTGACGTAGAATGTCTTGTGGCCTGTTAGAGACGTGAACAGCATGTATAGAGACAAGACTAAAAGGAAAAATGCCTTCAAGTGGGAGAATGTGAAGTGTGAAGGCATTTTTGACTTTCACACAATCCCACATTGGTGGGAAATAAAGTGTAAGTGGGAGAGGCTTGGCTATATAATAAAGCCACCTCCTCCCTTTATACTTGTCCCAAGCTTGTGTATTAAGCTTTTCTCTTCTTTCTCCCTTGTTATCTCATCCACTCTAATTGTGAGAGAGATTGTAATATTTTTCTTCATAGTAAAATATTTTTGGTCTTGTCCTGTGAAGGTTTCCCTCAAATTGAGGGTTTTACCACGTTAAATTTTTTGTGCCTTTATTTTTTTTATTGCCTTTAATTTATTTACTGTAGAAGGTTGAGCCGCCCAAGTTGTTTATTTTATTTATTGTGGAAAGCAGTGCCACCCAAATTGTTATTTATAATATAAAAATTTATTTTTTTATCTTTTATTTGAGCTGCGGTAGGAGTGCTCAATCTCCTAATAGCATATGCCATATATCTATATCCTCACAGCCCCAAGTTAAACACGGACGCAAACCCGATGCGCAAACATTTACGAATACCAAAATTGCACTGAATTTTGTACAAGTAATTCATCTAACAGTCTATATTGAATAACAAAATTCAATAGAAAAAAAAGAAAAAAGAAAAGAGTCATCCCATTATCAACTCATTGTAAAATAAATCAAAATGAACAGAGAATTAACCATAGGTTTTTTCACGCAAGCAAGGTGAGGTGACGTACAGCATGGCCCTTGAAAATTTATGGGAATCAGTTATGTCAGCAACTTCGGAGTTTACTAAATCACCAACTTTAGATACTGATATCCTATGCCCGGTGCTGATAAGTCCATCCATGCTTGTTTATTGTGCGTCGGAGACTTATTGCAACGCGTATAAACAAATTTCTTACTCTAAATAAATATTCATTTTTGACAAAGATGTTTTTCCACTTTTAGAGTGCATGAGGTTTACAGCTGAGGTCCGTTTCCATCCAACACACAACTAATTGCTAGTTGATTTTGTACAAATATTGTATAAATTTGAAAAGAAAAAAGTCCTATTATACATTTCACAGGGTTAATTTTGTCTCTTAACTCAAGCAGTTGCTGAGGAGACAATGAAATTTTCAGTACATTTCTATTTTACCCTGCAGTACAAAGAACCTATGGGAACTGGATTTGGCCAATTTTCTGGCCATCATTATAATATTTGTTAATACCAGCTTGCAGTCCATGTAAAAATTTTGCAGGAGCCTCCCCTTTGGCCACATCAAGAAAATTTCCATTTCACCGGCTGTTCCGCGGTAAATCAGGGGAATCCCAAAAATTAACCCCAACCCATCATTTTAATATTTGTCGATACGAATAATATTATCATGCTTCTTTCCTCGGAGCCTCTGTCTTATAGTAGCTTACCACCTGCTGGTACCGAGATGGTGAAGGAGAACACGGAATAACTTTTGAGCTGCCACTGCCACTACCCATCCCAGCTTTGATCCTAAAGAAGAAACGACCAATTTTATTAATTTGTTTTAATATTTATTTACAAATATGAAAAAATTGATGAGAGAATTATTACATGCCAAATTATACATTCAATTTATCAAAGGAGAATGTACTTATAATATTAAAGGTCATAGTTCTCTTGATTATGAGCTAGCATAATTACTAGTAGTGAAACACGTTACACGTATATAGTGGCTAAAAAGTTCACATATATTTTCATACGTTTATATCAAACAAAATTTTCTACTTTTCTTTTCCTTTTCTAGTTTTGCTTCTCTCATCCCACGGAAATTTTTTTGATTACATCTATTCTTCTTTACAAGTATTAAAATTAATTAAGTAAACTATATGAAATTTCATCTATTATCATAAGCATAGATAGCCGCCTGTTTAAATTGCACTCGTTACTTGTTGGCTTGTTTGTTCCCCAATCGATCAGGATTTCTCACCAAAATTAGTAGTTAACCTAGATGCTTCCATATAATTAACCATTTCTTAATTTTCATCATTTTAAACTATGTCATATTTTGTTAATGTTATTCTAGTCAGAATTTTGTATAGTAATTAATCTTTTACAGATTATTGCATTCAAATTGATGGAACAGTTATTTAGCTTGCTACAATTTCATTCAAATTGATTGCATTCAAAAGTTTCTATTAATGTCTGTTGGCAAGCAAATCAAAATCTAAGAATCATTTTTATGGTTAATTTGGTTTCTTATTATCCAAAAAAATTGAAATAAAAATTTAAATTGAATGCAGGAAATACGAAATTTAATGATTAGCTCTTTACTTACAAAATGTCAATTATATACACTGTTTGGTCAAATTTAATTAGTAATCTATTTTTAATCAATTTATTTACTTATTATAAGGGTAGATGGGGTGGAAGGTGATTAAAATCTGCAATTTATTGCTAATTTGAGAATCAGGTACCAATGGTTTTCATTAAGGGGATATTGTACTCGAAAGCTTTGCTAATCCTTGGATTGCATCGATTCTTCCAGTCCTACGGGCTATGCCTTGCTGGACCTTTTTCAATTTTGTTAAGATTATTTCTATTCAACTCTCACTTTTTGAGCTCGTTAGACTTCACTTTTTATCTTTAATTTTTGATTTTTCTCTACAATTTTATCCTCTCATAAAATTATGGGTATCCCCGGCTGGCTGACCCCCTATTATATGATGATACATTGCTCATCGGCCTTTTCAAAAATAGACACTAAACCCCCAGACGTTAGTTTCATCACGTTAAAGTTAACAGCCTCATGGGCATTATAGTCATTACATTTCATTAGTAGTTGAAAATAAAAAATCTTGCTTTGAAACACTCAAGTTGTGACACGTGACATGGAAATTTATTAAAATTATATATTTAATAAAAGTAAAAACTATAACAAATTTTTGGCGTCTAGGCATACTTTTTCCTCCACCCACTGCCACCATTCTTTGGTCTTCAAGCATTCACCTTTGGCTATCTTCCAGTTTATGATTAGTTTCTTCTCATTAATCTACTTAATCCATCGTCGTCGCCATTTAATTTGCCAGCAGCTCTAGATAATCAACCATTGGATCCAGAAATTTCATCATCTATAGAATACCGCCGCTGACTTCAAATATTCTTTCATCTTCACCCCGTCTTCTCCCATAAAATACTATTATTAATTAGTATTTATCATCTAGGTTTCTGAAGGTGGAAGATTTGTTGTTGTATCATGCTATAGGGATTAAGACCCAAAACTAATTATTTATTTCATTTTGGTTGTGTACTTGCAAAAAAGGAGAATTCCAGGCATGGGTGTTAATTTGTGCGAATGACTATTTAGAAGGATGTAAAGTGTTGATTTTTTTGGGTTTTTAAATTGGTGACTACTTGTTTGAGGTTTATTGGTGCTACGATTGAAGCTTGCAATTTGTTGGTGTTGGGTACTTTGCAATCTGCTAGGGTTAGTTTGTGAGTGTGGAAATTATGATTTGTTGGTGTTGGGTGTAGAGATTTTTTCTTTCTTTCCTTTTTGGATTCAATGCTTCTTTTTTCTAGGTTTGATAGCATCTTCAGTGGTTTGCTTTCGAACCTGAAAGAAGAATGGCAGAGCACTTTTCCTTTTTTTTTTCTTGATTCATGGCTCAATTTCATTTATTTGGCTAGTTTAGTGGTTGCTTGGTATGTAAATCTTGGTGGTTTAGCTAGTCATTCTCCGCTGTTCTGGTAAATGTTCGTAGAAAAATAAAAAAGAAGTAACCCCAGGTTTTGAAAGTTGCAAGAGATTATTTAGAGCTCTAAATGTTATAGGAAAAATTCTGCCGAAATCAAATATCTAAGTAAACGTTAAAGCTTATCAAAGCTTAAAAAATATGTTATTGTCATCTTCTTTCATCACATCCCATAGGCATAAGTTTTGGAATTTGTTCTTGAGTTTGGGTATAAGTTCTAGAATTTGTTCTTGAGTTTGGATTCAATTCATAGTTCATACGGTGTTTGTCACATGAGAAACCGAAGGAAAATGGTGTAAGATTCTGATCTACGATCTGCTAAGGGTAAAATAGATATTTTATACCTGCAGTGTCAAGTTAAACAAAAAATCAGTAACGGCTGGGGGTTTAATGATATTTTCAAAAAGTCCAGTGAGCAATTGATAATTCGGCATATCATAAGGGGTTGCAGGATAATTGCCCTAAAAATATTAAAATAAAGCTCTTAATATGCACCTAAATTATATATATATATATATATATTAAAGTTTTATTATTATTATTATGTTTTAATCACCAGATAATTAGTAGTGATTCTCCCTGATAGACTTCCAAAAGAAGGAGAAATCACAACCGAAAAATATAACAGAAGGTACATATGCAAGAAAGCCAAAAAAAAAAAACCCTTAAAATCGGGTGACTTGCTTGTTTGATACAATTGAAGTTCTTTCCTCTATTATTTTCAATGAAACTATAAGAAAGGCAAAAGAAAAAAGGAAATAACCATTTGTAAATATGTTCAAAGAAATCCTAACATGAGTAACATATGGTATGATTTGTTGCAAGCCTTTGATTCAAAGAATTAATTAATTGCTAAACCAAGCATCACTCAATTAAGATACATGGCAAATGAAGATGAATTATCGTTATATTATTTGTAAAAGAAAATATCTAGTTGGAAATGAAATGTTAAATTGAAAGTGACTAAAGATAATTTGGAATTAAATGGGATTTATTGAGAAAATATTATCAAAATAATATTTTTCTAATAGGGTGAACTTAGAAATGGAGTCTTAAGAGTTAAAAAGCGAGAATCAAATAGAACTACTTTTTGGTGAATTATTGAATTATCTATAGAGTGTTGTTATTAAAGCCCTAAAAAGTCCTTTACAAACATAGAGTAGATGATTTCAAAATCATCCCTATATAAAACATATATCTTTTATTCAATTTATTTAAAATACAATAAATAACGAGAACGTCACAAAAATCAAACAACAATTCAAGAAAGAACACAAAGAAAAAAATAGACAAGAAACCAAATACCAATTAGAGGAAAAAACAACTTTTTATTCTCTATAATCAATTCATCAACAAGCCTTAGAATTCAAATTATTAAGATACTTAATTTATACTAGTCTAATCTTAATAGTACATAATTCCAATTAATCTGAATATATTGGAATTTGAGTCAGATTAGAAAACGTTTATTATTCTCTTCCTTCTTTTTTGGTGTCTACTTCTCTTTAAAATTCATCAAAGAAATAAAATAAATTAAGTAATTTTGTGAGAGCTTTACCAAATTATTTATTAATTAAATATCTAATATAGAATGACTAGTACGATGTGAGGGGCTTTCTGCCCATTTTGGTTGGCTATACAACTTTCATCATACTGTGTGAAAGTCTTGGGCATTTGATTAGCAAAGGCCAAGTTACAATATTGAATGGGAAGAAAGTGCAACCATATATGGATTGGATCGATAATGACAATTTTAGGCTATTGGAATCCGATTTTAATTACCAAATAGCTGCCAGTTTATTATACTTGAGTAAATATAGTTGGTTTGCATACTTGGATATAAAGTTTAAATATCTTGATTTCTATTTTGAATGCATGCTTTAGTTAAATCTAATTGGTAATGGAAAACAAGAAATTGATTTCTTAAGATATTTTACTTTCAAATAGGGCAAAGAATTATAATTCATTCACTTTTGATAAAAAAAAAAAATTATATATATACGAGATACTACCAAAACACTCCTTAAACTTTGCTTTATTATCAGGTGAAAAGCCCCTCTCTTGGGTCTATAATAGTGCACTCTCAAATATTTAGTTTTTTTTACCATCCAAGTCCGGCAATCGGATTTCGTTTGCTTTTAAATTAATAGATCCGGTAAAAAAGCTAGCTATGAAAAAATTATAATTTGCCCCCTGAGGTTAGCCAAACGTGGTTAGGACCCTAATTTTTTGAAATCTAAGATTGCCCCCTGAGGTTTTCTTGAAAACGTTGGATTTAATGGAAGTCTACTTGTTGATTGTTGACCATTGGTGGCAGGAAGCAAGTAGACGAAATTGTCATTCTCCTCATGAGAATTAATAATATAATATAGAAACCTTGGACAAGTTTATTATATTAAAATGGTAACAAATTTGAAGGTATTAGCCTTATTGATTTTAGGCATTTGACCGTAATACCCCTTTATATAAAAGCTGATATGAAAGCTGCAACCTAGAGATATAACCGTTGACCAGTGTTACATGTTTCGCATTTTCCTTTATATAAGAGCTGATACCAACACAAGCGTGCAAACCAATTGAAGAAAAATTTAATAAAACATTGACCATTCATATTTTGCAACAAACACAACATATTCACATCTCTACATTAAAATAAAACCTTCAAACCATAACATTGCTTGGCCACTGTTAATTTATGTAATCCAAAATAATAGAATGGTGCTTCTCCACAATATCAAAAAAAAAAAAAAAAACCAAAAATATCTCATCTAACAGTATTCATTTTGCATGCATTAGAAGAATGTACGCAATATGAATACTATAAAAAGCCATACTTTGAGAAGCCAAGAAACTCATAGAACTACATATAGGCCAAGAAACATATTAATAGAAAAGTTTTTTCAAACTCAAATCATCACATCTATTCTTGATTCTGACTTGGTTGAGTGTTTGGTTCAGGTTGGCTTGATCTGTTGTCAATGGTCTTCAAAATCAAACAATACACTCACAAGGACAATCATAGATGCATCGATAAAAAAAGGCAAAACACTCAACATGTATTGTTCACATTCATTCAAAAATGCAAAAACACAGAATAATAAGTAAATTAAAAAAAAAAACAAAACAAACCTCATTTTGTCACGCTTTGGCACACTCAACGCCCCTTTTCACTCTTCTTTGTTCAATGATATCTCTTTTTTGCGTTTGTAACTGAGTTCAAGTGGAAGCTTGTGAGTCGGTGAAGGTGTTTGTTTGCAGGAGTATGGCATTTGTTTGCAGAGAACACAAACTTTAACTATGGTTAATGCATATATATATATTTAACTAAAGTTTGCCTCTTTACTATAGTTAGCTACTGTACTTAAGATTTTTTATTCGATCAAGCACACTCCTTTACGTTTAGGTAAATCCTTACTTTTAATTTTAAATTACTTTGCCTCTAAGATGACCGTTTTACCCTTCGTCCGTTTAATCCAACGTTTTTTGAAAAATCTTGGGGGGCAATATTAGATTTTAGAGAATTGAGGTCTTAACTCAATTTTTGTCTAACCTCAGAGGGCAAATTAGAATTTTTCCATGCCCTTAACATTGATAATTACATTTTTGCCCTTGCTAGAGCCATCATTGTCGCTCGAATCCGTCACCATAATCTCTCTCTTTCCTTTCTTCATTCCCTCCACCCATATCTTCTCTTCTCTATTCAAAAACCTAAACCCCCAATAAACAAACAAAGTCTCTCACATCACACCATCTTTTCACCAACTCACTCCCTTCATCTCATTTCTCACTCTTCTTCACCACCACCCACATAAACGCTAATAATCTCTCATTTTCCCCTCCCATCACCTCCTCCACGCACTACTTGGTCTTGGCTTGAACACGGCTCGCCACCCGTGCTGGGTTTAGATCCTAGTTTTACGATTTGCCTGGTGAAGGAGATGGAGCGGTTGGAGGAGATCGGATGGACAATGAGGATTGGTGGACCGCGTGGTTGCGCATGGCTGTGGTGGTGGCTGTAGGGGCTCAGGCAAGTGGGTGAGTTGGCGGGTGTGAAGATTGCGGAGGAGGAGCAGTGTCTGATGGTCGGATCTTATACTGTTATTTATATTTCTAACCAGTTAATAATTTTATTGATTAATATACTGTTATTGTAGAATTAAAGTATGGTTTAAAAAGGGATTTTGAGGGCTTTATATAATAACACTTGTATTAGATTAAGAAGGGAGAGTTAGGCTTGAAATGGATAAGCTAAAAAAAAAAAAAAAAAAAATTATAATGTCCCATATTTTTCCTGCATCTTCGGTGTAGGTAAAGGTTTTGCTCCTTTCTAGTAATTCAAACCATATAAAAGAAAAACAGTGTTTATAGATAAATAATTATACATCTTAAAAGTGTATTATAAGCCAAAAATAATAAATTAATGGGGATAATTTAGAGAAATAACTAAAAAAAAGGTCATTCACACATAAAAACTATTTGTATATTTTTTTTGGCTTTTCTATTCAAATAGCTAGTTTTCTTTGAAAATTAGTTTTTAAGTTAAAAACCAAATATTTTGCTTTTCTACTCAATATAGTTTACTCTAAGATTATAGTCAAACAAGCAATGTTAAAGAGCAAGAACAAGCTGATTCGATCTTAAAAGTAATATTTGTCTAATTTAATCCAATCCCTTCTAAAATATTAGTACAATCCAATATGGCGGTAGTACATGCACCATTAGTATACATGCCTTCAACATATCATCTTCTCACTTAAAATATATAAAGTAACTCAAAACAGGTTTTTAGATTGAGAAACACAATTATAAAACAAAGGTATCATGCTTGATGCTTCTGTAATAATTTAAGCTGCATTAAATACGCAAAAAATTAGAGCTAGGATTGAAATCTTTTAACCTTTTATTTATGATTTTCCAATGTCATTTCAACACCATGTGTATTTTTCAAAAATAAGGAATACTATATTATTTTTTTTGAGACCGCAACGGATGAGCAGTAAATATGGAGCATTTCAAAAGTTCTCAAACTATTATGATCTCTTATTTTGCAGCAAATGAAGCTAAAATGTTTGGAACTACCGATGTCTGTGATCTGGGTCACAGTTGGCAAAGCAAGTAAAGCTAGGCGTATTCTTAATTATTTTAGTCATTTTTTCACCTATGTACATGTATATGTTGACAATTGATTATATATCTTAAACTGTAATGCCAGATTTATAACCTATCTATAATATAGACTCTACAATTTAATGTAGCAGTTTACATGATAAAATCTTATTAAAGATATAAATTCTATCATAAATTTTTTGTTTTTTCCTCCTCCACTAAATTTTTGTCACATAAGATGTCACATTAGATTATAGAGTTTGATTTATATGTAAATTGTAAGTCTAGTGCTATTTTATCTTAAAAAGTATATTATAAGAGACAATCTAAGAAAAAGTCTTATTCATTCCTAATAATATTTGATTTAGTGTTTAATTTCAAATACATTTGTTGGGTGGATAGTACTAGTCATGTGTTGAAATACATTGCTAATGTCTTATTTTGGTGCGAGACCTTTTACCTGATCGACTTTTAGACTGTCACCGTAATTATTAGGCATTTGGTTAACTTGAAGAGATGTAAGATGAGGAGTTTCTTACCCATACATATGGGATATTGCCTCCAACTATTTGATTCAAAAATATGTTACATATCTTCAATTAGAAACTAAAAATGCTCTCCAACCATTAAGTTTAGTCTTGGGAAATTGGTTGTAGGATGCTAACCTTACAAGGCCAATTGTTTTTTTATTTCCTATAATCCGAAAGAATGATACAACATGAGCCATATAATAAATTAATTGGGATAATTTATAGAAAAAAGTCAACTCATAGGTAAAAGCTAAATTTTTTCCTACTTTGGTAAAACACAAAAAGGGTTTTAAATATTCAGTGTAAGTCCCTACGCGAAGGTCTAATATACCAAAAGAACGTACACACACAGACACAGAGATATAATCAGCAAGGATTCATCAATACTAGCCGCCAAAAGAATGAAGGCCAAGTACATGTCCAATAGAAAGACAAGATTTTTGAAACTAAATTGTAATTTAGTAATAGAATATTCTAATATGCATACTGTTTATCTTAAAATGACCCAAAATAGAGCATAAGACAAACTTGAATTCCTTTGCCTTCAAGGTCAATCGTAAAAAATATCCAAAATTTCATGTAATGAAATTATTTCTTACTACTGATGGTAGGTAAATAATAGTGATGGCAGGTATCTATTTATATAATACCTTTGACATTAGTAGAATTAAAGTGAGAAGAAAAGAAAAGGAATTAAGTTTAACCAAAAGAGCATCAAAATGACATTAGTGAAAGCATATAAAGAGTAGAATTATCTATGCCTTCTTTAGTTGTAATGTAATGATGTAAAAAGTTGAAGTTATATTATAGATTGGAAGTTTAACGTTAATTGCAAGATCTATTAGTTCTTTTGTGAACGTCTTTTATAGTTTTCTCTTCCTCTTAGATCTCATTGTTAATTGGAGTTACATACTGCAACATTGATGTCCCTATGCAAATGCAATTCCTAGTGAAATTCTGAAACCCAATTTGACTACCAAATACCATGAATTGTATTCAACAACCATAATAATTTCCCCAATTAAAAAAAAAAAAAAAACCAAAACCTAGTACGAGCAAAACAAACTAAATATCCTTCAAACAAATATATATTTATGTATATCCCATTCATAAAACTAATATATAGCATCTCAAATCTCAAAATATTCAAATTCAATTCAATGCTTCTCTAGTTTCGTGCTGTTATTATTCATTCATTTAAATTTCCTCTAATAATAGATTGGGCTGCCATGGATGACTTTGTTCTTCCCTCAAACTTTCTCGATGGAAGTCCAGAGGGCTGTTGCGCGTTAACATTCTAGTGTTTAAGTTTGATTGGGTGGGGGGTCCTAATTTAGTTTGACAATCTTTGAGACCTCTTCATGTTATGGGCTTTTACTTCTTGTTATTTCATTTCCTTGCATACATTTTTATTTGGGCCTTTGCCATTACTCAAGCCCACTCAAATTTATCCAGCTAATAATGCTGATTGGTCAGGCTTAGTTGATCTTCTAATTATCCCCACAAGGCCGAGTTAACAAATATTGTTAATATGTACCAATGCAGAATTAAACTAATATATAATGTGGATATGATAAAATGAGGGAATCAATATAAAAAATAAACAATATTAATTAAGGTTCATTAACATTAATATAAAAATTGTTCACTTTGTGCTATAAAAATACTTTGCAACAGATCATATGCGGAAATTGAATAGAATCCTCAAATCATCTCTCAACCGGGCGCAGGCATGCAGTAAGGAGCAAGGGGTGAAGTTGGGATGGGTTTGAAGATATGTTTTTCAAATATTTTATTTTATTTTGAAGATACTATTTATCAGCACTCTTGTACAAGATGTTTATTTTGAACATATTTATTATAATAAAATTTTTGATATTAGACGACAAAAGGGTCTCACCAGATAAAAATGTCATTATTTATTAGTTTGAGGATGATACAGCTAGAAGTTATCATCCTTGCCCATTTTGGTTGATGCGGAGTTCTAGCTGGCTTCTCGCAGAGTTTTCTATCTTGATAGCTCTAATAAAAAATATATAATAATGAAGCAAAGTTTTGTGTTTTAGGAGTTGCCTTTACTTTGTGGTTTGTGCCTTATTCTAATTACAAATGTAGATCCTAGTAATTGGATTCTAATTTCTTTTTTCTTATCCTTCATTGCATTCTGCACAATCACTGTTTAAGTCCTTGTTCTTGTTGTGTGATTTAATCTGCATAAGATAATATGAATCATGTTAATTAGTAACGTAGCTTAATTTATAAAATGATATCAGATTACCATGAATATAAACAGTGTACTAGAAATAGTCCCATGAATCAAAATTACCAGAGCGTGGCATTAGCTATATATTAACTCTTCAAGCGTGAGAGGTTGCATAATATGTGTAAGCCGTAAAAATGGAAGAAAATTATCTGACATGCTAGAACACTGAGTGATCGTCACATCTAAAAGCCATTACTTCAACGGTGAATACAAATGAACATCCAGCAACATTTACGTGACTAGAAAAGATAATTATTTCAAGCAGTATCAATCATATAGGCTACAGCGAAGCCAACTTCGATTGGCCGAAAATTTTTTATTTCTCTCATGACCTCATTTGCGTACCCTGCTAAATCGTCTTCATTTTCTCGCTTATAGAAGGTGGCTTTATCACCAACTTTAAGACCTTAGCACGAACAAAAGCAAGCCAACTACTGGTACTAAGAACAGGTTTGGAACTTCTCTGCGTCGCAACTCGGCCTCGATTGGCGTACTAAATTCAACCAGTTGAAAATCCACAATAGACAAATCCCCTACTGATGAATTTGTAATATTCTGCTCTAATAAGCGTTGTGCGGATTTAACGCCTAAGTCATGCACATGGTTAACACGGTCTACCCTGATGTCCCTTAACGTCGAAGTAATAGATACAGTCTGATCAGAATACGCCTGTTTTTAAACACGAAAACAGCAGCAGGGATACTGAAGCTTAGTGGAAGAATAAATTCCATTTTATAGTCCTTGTTGTAACCCAAAACCTTACGAGTGACCTGAAAGACTGAATTCATTAACTGGGTTACAGGGAAGAGAATGTCCGTCCACTTAAGTTGCTGCTGTGCTATGTTTGCTGCGGTGGGACTTTCACTGAAATGAAAATATGCGTTGCTGGTAGCACCAACTACTAACAGCAGAAATGCAGCAACGAGGACCCCCAACGTCTCCCCATCTATATCCAGTACCGTCGATGCCAGCCCCAAAACCACAAAGAACACCGCAATTATCAGACTTTTATACATCCACAGTAACAATTCAAAGCCCTGGAAATTTAGAGAGTAAAATTTTTATCTACAACATAGGGACTGATACAAAACAAACCTAATTAATTTCTTTTGGTAAATAAGGATTTTGTATAACTCGAGCATCAAACATCTAGCTAATTTCGAATATTGAATACCAAAATATATACACAGGAACAGAATGTATTTTTAAAATCAAACCTTAAAAAGCCTAATTTGGAAACCAAGAGGAAAATACAAATAACATAACATAAAAATTGGATGTCACCAAGTCATAAGCATGTAGAGCAGCTAGTTGTCAAAAGAATTAGGATACTCTCCTTAGTTTTAGCCTCATCTTAATTTCTGGAAAATCATAGTTGGTGATTAAAGAAATTAAATTAATAATGAGAGAGAGTAAAAGCAAATTTAAATCATAAATACTACAATATATATATTAAAAAAATAACGAAAACAAACTTTAGAATACCTACATTCAGTGGATATTTAGATCGGGCTAGCTTCCAGAAAATTTATTATATATAAGTCTAAATATTAAAAAAAATTAAGTAAATCAATAAATAATTAACTGTCTTTTTTTAAGTAATATATCTTTTATTCAATTCTACAGAACCACAAAAACCGTAAAAAAAATTACCCCATCTTCTTGATCTTATTAAGTTTTATATAATAAATGAGACTAATCAACTTTCAATTCTCTTAATTTTAAACACCAAAAAAACTAAATAAATTATAAATAAATAAAAAGCACTCTCAAATAATTATTTTAATACTTAATCATAATAGTTTACTTCTTGATTTCATTTGCAGCTTGTTAAGTTTTGTGTTCAAGAAAAAAATGAAAAAAAAGAATCTAGCCCAACCTAATGTAATTTCCTCATCCATACATAAAAAACACAAATTTAGTAATTACATTCGCATTGAAGGTGTGTCTTTGTGCAAAACTTCAAATATTAAACAATTTTCACAACAATAATACTAAATATATAATCAAGTTGTACAACCTAACTCATATAATCTAACCTGGTATAAATTTATTGGATATGTGGGTCCTATTTTATTTATTAAAAATTAGTTTTTTTTCAGTTTTTATTTTTACCCACCCAGTGAATTTATATCATGTCAGTTTATACTAAAATATAATCAAGTTGTACAACCTAAGTATGAAATATGTTTTATGAAATGATTATTTTATAATATGTACTTATTATTATAATTATTTTCAACTTTTGTTAAGGATTTCTAATTTGTCATGGAAGTTTCTCTTTTCCAGACTCGTTTGCAGCACAGGAAAGCGCTTACTTTCGCGCCAAAGAATATCAACAAGACTCTCTTACATTTCTTTTTCCTCTCTTCTACTCTTTGTATTATCAGATGTCCACAAAATTTTAACTTATATAAAATAATGATATTTAACTTAGATTTTCAAGATTTCAGTTAACTGTATATAAATTCAAATGTTTTGAAAACGAACTAAAATTTTGATCCTTAAATTTTTCAAAAAATTAAGGTGACAATTTTTTTTTTAATATGAAATTTGAATAGTCCGAATTTAGCTTTAAATCCAGAATACAAAAATTTTATTGTTCACATGCTTTCAATCTTTCAAATATAGTGTCAATTTTCTAGAAAGTTTGAGGGATAGAGGTATGGAAATAAAGGAGGAGAAGTTATAGAGTGAAAGAGTGAAGTGATGAGAACACCCACATTCTCAAGTTTGACAATTATATCAATTTTAAAGGACGCGGGATATTCATAAATTTCAATTCATTGAAATGTTCAAGGAAACAAGTTCTTTAATTTTAAAAACAGGATATTTGCGTTCATAAAATTTAGAAGTGAAATTTCTAGAAATAGTGTAAATCTAAGTGTGGATGATAAAAATGATTCAAAAGCTTTGAAAATTTGCAAGTTATCATGATCTTAACTGATAATCCTATAGTATGGTATTGTCTAACAGTTTGACAATGAGTGTTGAATGTCAGATAATGTTGTGGTATATAATTTTTTGAAATTGATCTATTTATCATATCAAAGAGACTCCTAAATAAGCTCATTTTTTAAATTTTCCTTAATTTATTATCTTACTCACCTCTCCAATCACACCCGATATTAAATTAATTGATATAAGGTTTATCTCTAATATTTTACAAATAATTTTATATAATTACTAACTAAGGTGGTGGCTTATTTATTTATTTATAAATCTAAATAATCTAAATTTAGCTTACATCTAAATACAAAAATTTGAATCATATGTTCCTTTTTTTTTTAATGTTCCAAAACTGTTTTTAGTTTGTTTAAAAACAACTAACTCATCATATTTTTTTAACTGGGTATTATGTGTCTCATATATAATTTACATGTTATCGAATTAAAATCAAGTTAATAAGGTTATAAAGTAAAAATATATATACTATTTATTTATTTATCTTATAAAAGCTGTAAAAAAATGAAAACTAAAATCTATTTAAAACATAGTTATAGAAGTACCTTAAATTTAATTTTATAATTTTAATTCATATTAAAAAATTATTGAAAAAATAAATTAAATAATTAAGAAATAAAAAATTGAATAATTTAAGGAGCATTAATAAGTGAATAATAATACATAATAAAAGGATTATATAAAATTAACAATAGTTAAAACTAATCGGAATAATTTAAAAAAATACGTTAAAACTAGTCATTAAGATGTTTTTAAATTTCATATAAAGTTAAAATTTATAGTTTTTCCCGTAGCAATAATATCCAAGATCAAACTTAACATCGTAAAATATAATTTGGGTGGTGGATAATAAGTTAAATTGAAACTTTCCATAAAAAAATGGAGCAGCTTTTCACAAAGACATTTATGAAGTTAACCATCGGAATCACAATCGTCGAATCCACAAGATTGTACGAAAATCCGTTGAAAATAACAAGCAACGAGATTGTAAGATTACAGGGTATTCATAATTAGCAATGTAATTATTTGTTCTCATGCTTGTTTTTAAGCACCATTTCGAGGGGAAATATGCACAAAGTTTTTATTATTCCAAAAAAGAACCATGTAAGAAACAACCATCTTCACATATCATTATTTTCATGAATTGATCAGTATATCAATAAGCTCATTTTGATACATCAATATCATGAGAAAAGATTGTAATTTTGGACTAAGCACACTAAATTTATTCATCTTTGCACACGGAGATTAAAATTACATCAACCTATTATATACCTGAGTTCGATTGAATATGCACAAAAGGGTACTAGCTATAATTAGTTTTGAATTGAATACTGAATTAATTTTTCAGGTTAGCGGAGGATGCAGGGGCAGCCTCTTTCCAGATGTTCCAGGAAATCCATCACCACAGGAGCAGTCCAAGGGTGCTACAAATGGAGCTTCGGCACCTGCAACATCCCACCCAAGATGACTACCTTTGATTGTCCACTATTAGCAAACAATTCAGATTTTCCTGATGCGGCAGGTGATATCCTTCGTTAAATACAACTAACAGAACACGGAACCTGTGATATATTTCAATTCTTATAAAAAATCATGTGATCAAAAGAAATTTATTTTCTCAATTAACATCATGTCGTGAAATGAACTGTGTCCAATAATCATTTCTAATAAAAAACAAAACAGAAGCAGGATATATAGCAATAATAAGATAGCATTGGAAAACACCATAAATGGAAATTTCTGAATCCAATTATGAAATCAGTAGGCCATTCCTAGCTTAACCATGTTCTAACTGGCGGCTAAATGCAGGAACAAAGAAACAAATCCACCTGATATCAAATCCAGAGTGAACAACTTTGAGGATGATTATACTAATTTTCACTGAAACCATCCAGAGACTTGAAAGATGTAGCTGGAATTTTGAGGATCAGAACCTTGATTCAGCAAGACCATCCCATAACTGCTTGCAACTTGAGGGTTTGCAAAGTCACTAGCAAACCCTCCTAACACCCAATGAATTTTCCGAACATTTATTGGAATAAAACCTAAAAAGCAACCAAACATACAATTATGCATGTGTGACAATATCGCAAAACAAAAATATTCAAAGATATGAAATGGGGTTATTTATTATTATTTTTTTTTTTACTTACCCTCTTTGCGGACAACTGTGAGATGCCTTGACATTTGGTTTCACCTTTAGCATATGGATGCATTTGTCATCGTGGTCAAACCAAATTGGTTGTTGCTCTTCAATAATAAGAATTTTGAGCACAAGATTTGCTGCACATCAAACAAGGCAGTTCGTTGAATCGATATACATAAAAAATCATAGTTTCTTCCAAATGACATCATTATGATTACATACAAACCTGGACAAAGCAATCCATTTTTGCATATTGACCACTTTGATTTGCAAATCTGTGCTCAAGAACCAAATTGCGTCATCTATGTGTGGTCTACTTAAGAATAGATCTTAGTTGAAAGTAGATAATAAAGGACACGCACTAATATGTTGACTTCCATACATATCAAGTCACACAACCATTCTCTAGGTCTGAAAAGAGTTCTGAAGAACTTCTTGTCAGCAAGAACCAGATGTAGTTCAACTCTAATACAAAAGCAAATTTATAAGAACACGAAAGTGCTTTTGAACTAAACAAATAAGTAAAGAAAGAGTGGATGCTTTTAAACCAAACACATAAGTAATGAAAGGATGAGCCACACTTACAATTTTTCATCATCTTCTTTGTTATGCAACCAAGTATTCAATTCTTCCAAGGCCTCATTTTCTTCTGGTTTTGTTTTTTCAATGGATTTGTGTAAGGAGGTCTACAAACTTTTACACGTGTCGTTGATCGCCTACGCAAATAAACCTTCTGTCTTTTACTTATAACATTGACATTTAGTGGGGACATGTATATATGAGGCAACATCTCATAGGCAGTTGAATCCTCACAAATAACTTCTACTTGTTAAGGAGATGCCAATGTCTAGGTATTCTTCTCATATTTGGGTTCTGAAACTTTATTGACAACATCAACATCAGGAGTATTAGTGCATTCAGTGGCTGGCTCCCCTAATGTATTTTCACTATGGCACTCTCTTAAAGGAATATTCAAGGACATATAAAAAACCTATCATCAATAACATAGCATGAGATGCTTAAGTTTTATTGTAGATTAGAAAAGAAGTAAGAAAGTAAATGTATTACTCACCTAAAAATGAACTATGTTATTGTCTTGAATCTCCATATCCAGCTTGCAGAAAGCAAAGGATTTGATTAATTAAGTTCTCTATTTGATCAATTCGTTTAATGATGTCATCATCCTTGTTCTGCTTTGTAGTCTGAAGATAGCCTATTTCACTCTCTATATGGACAATCTTATCATTCTGTAGAACAAGAATGATAAGAGTGAAGTGTAAATGTAATGTGCAATAGTAAAACAATAATGTTAAAAAGCAAATTAAGCAATGATAAAAATTACCATGCCATCTAATAGTTCCCCAATACTTGAACGGATAGCAAGTCCATGATGAACTAAGTCTAATCTAGGAAGTAAAGTAGTAGATGTAGTGTCGTTTTCTTTAGGACACAGAAAGAAAGGATGTCCATAGACATTGAAAGGTTACATGAAGAAACGATAGTTGATGAGGTTGTTGGACCACCCTCTATTTACAAAATACTTATATATAGTTGTTCTTCCTTCTTATTATAGTATTCAATATTAACGAAATGATGTCAACCTTGCAAGCTAAAATTAAGGAGATATAATATTTTCCTGCAAAGATAACTTATCGGTCAAAGATCAATGAGGTTTTAGACAATATTCAGAGCTCACTTTCATAAACTCAACTGAAATTGTATAAAGATTCCTACTTTGGCCATTTTCTGAACATGCAAAAAATTTAATTTTCATCATGTATTTGTCACAACATGCTTTTGAGGAAACTGCACTCTAACGATGATGAAATGACCTTTCTTTTTAATGGAAAGAAGGTAACATTTTCATCAAGAGAGTTTGTGTTGGTTACTGGCTTACGGTTTGGTAATTTCCCAAGTTATGATGTGCAGAAAAAATCCTTATAAAGATCAAAGCTTGTGTCATGGGCTACTTGGTGGAAGGGTTAAGTTCGACCGTGGAGAATTAGAAATGGTATTCCTACAAAGCCCAAATAATAATGACATGCTAAGAGTTAAATTAGAAATATTGTATTTCTTGGAGTGTATATTGTTAGGTAAAGAACCCACATTAAAATTAAGATAGATCATATTCATTTGTTTGATGAAATCAATGTGTTCAATACACATCCTTAGGGCCAAATATGCTTTTATATGACATTAAGCAACATGAGAAACAACATTAAGGATCGATTGAGCATTCCACTTGCTCAACATTTTTGTGTCTTCTTGTAATCCAACTAAGAGTGAATGCACACTCTATTTCTAACTTCATTGCCAATCTAGGATTACATTGGTTAATATCTCATAAACGCCTATTACACGGAAAGAAGATGTAATTAGGTTATAAGATATTAAACAAAGGGCAACAAAAGAAAAAATGATACAACACATTTGCCCAAAATGCATATGGAAACCCATGTAAGTTATAATGCCTTTTGTGTTTGCTCTTCTTCAATTTCTTAGCATTCCACTTGCTCAACCGATCCTTAATGTTGTTTCTCATGTTGTTTAATGTCATGCATATTTGGCCTCAAGGATATGCATTGAACACATTGATTTCATCAAGCAAATGAATACGATCTATCTTAATTTTAGTTGTGTGTTCTTTACCTAACAAAGCATACTCCATGAAATACAACATTGCTAATTTCACTCTTAGCATGTCATCATTATTTGAGCTTTGTTAGAATGTCGTTTCTAATTCTCCACGGTCGAACCTAACTCTTCCACCGAGTAGCCTATGACACAAGCTTTGTTCTTTATGGATTTTTTTCTGCACATCAGAACTTGGGAAATTACCAAACCGTAAACAGGTAACCAACGCAAACTCTCTTGATGAAAATATTACCTTCTTTCCATTAACAAGAAATGTCATTCCATCATTGTTAGAGGGCAATTCTTTCAAAAGCATGTTGTGACAAATACATGATGAAAATTGAATTTTTGCATGTTCAGAAAATGGCCAAAGCAGAAATTTTTAAACAATTTCAGTTGAGTTTCTGAAAGTGTGCTATGAATTGTCTAAAAGCTCATTGATCTTTGACCAACAAGTTATCTTTGCAGGAAAAAATTATATCTCCTTGATTTTAGGCTGCAAAGTTGATACTGTTTGTTAATATTGAACACTATAATGAGAAGGAAGGACAACTATATACAAGTATTTTGTAAATAGAGGGTGTTCTAAACAACCTCATAAACTATCATTTCTTCATATAGCCTTTCATCTTTTGTGGGCATCATTTCTTTCTATGTTTTTGTTTCTCCCTTGATATCTTGCTTTCTTTCCCTTTCTTGGATCCCCTCACATTGGATACCTTGTTTTTCTTTGTTTTTACCATCTTCGAAAAAAACCCTTTACATATTACAATGTGTATCAGAAATCTCTTCAATAGCATAAGAATAAACAGAACAATTGCTTAAAAATTGACATAGCAATCAAGTTATAATCCTATATATGCTTCAGGAAAAATAAATAAATAAATAAACAAAAATAAACACAATAATTGTTCAGAACCAAATGGAGGGAATTAGTTACCTGCAACAAGCAAGTAAGAATCTGGATGAAGCCCTGTAGAAAAATATAAACCTCTTCCAGGATGCTTAGTGGAACATGTGTGATCACATAGAACAGACCTTTCAATGTGTCAATTCTTATAACAAGCCCTGTATCATAAAGGCAACACATAGGATTTAAAGTAATAATTAAAAAAGAAAAGTTGCGGATACAGTATTTTTTCAAAGTTATACACTTAAAAAGAAATAATAAAATAGTTAACCATCATGACAATCAAATTTATTAAGTTGTGCATGTTAAGTGCATTGTAGCGGATAAGAGTTTTCTTGCATAAACAACAATCTCAGTATGCCACAACAGTCCCACTTGTGCTGGTATGTGTCCTCAACTATCAATAATAAAGCAAATTTCATTAGCCTTAGTGGCAAAAGGAATGAGTAAGCTTACAGGAGATGTTTAGAATACATGCTACAAGTCAACCAACAGTATTGCTTCAACAACAACAAAGGATAGGAATATTCTACAATTATTTTCAGAAGCAGGTTATCTCAATTATGTTTCAAAATGTGTATAAAGAATTGAAGGTTAAAGGTGTTTCTAGTTGGCATGCTAAAATTCTCAATACATGTTTGTGATGCTACCGTGTTAACAGCACAATCCACCATATTAAAATAGCTGTAACATAGTAATTCGTAATGACATTTTGAACTAACAGATACAATTAATAAATTTTAAGTGAAACCACACTATTAACTACACCAGGTAAATTGCAAATTTCGTGATACTGCATCTCATAGCATGGTATGAAAAACACATTCGCTTTATCATTAATGGTTGCCCCAGTGCCACTATTAATTTATAGTCAATCTGGCAATTAATTCTAAGTAATCAGTATCAAACTAATAATTTTTTTGGACTATCCGTATAAGAGATTGATGCAACACCTGGCAACAACTTAAGACTTACCGATGATATTTTGTTAATCTCATTTTGTAACCTCCAGTGCAGACAATTTACCAACTGAAAGTTCATAGTCATCAACTCAATTAAAATTTACAAGAGATTGAGATTAAATGTTTGACAGACTTGTACAATGTTTGTACCACCACTAACCATTTTATGCGCTTAGAAACATTCCACTCTCTTGCTCTTAGAAAAAGCACCAAAGTTTCAGTTAGATATCCTTGATAAACGTTCTGCATATCCAAAATATGTGTTAATTCCATCATTAAATTCCACTCTCAATTACCATAATTACTCCAATTTCAAATTAAACATTTTCTCCTGTACAAATTAATCTTAGCTTTTGTTTGAACAAACAACATAGGAAACTGATAGGACATGAAAAAAATATTTAGACACAGTTTAGCCACTTTATCTTTAAGTTTATCAAATATCTTATAGAAGTTCAATCATCATATATAAGGCAGACATTTTCATTTAGGAAACTAGTTACATTTCTTTAGCTTCCTCATATTATTGAGCATTTGTAGCATAACAGCGTCACAACCTTTTTAAAATCATCCTTAGAGATTCATCTAGATGGTATCGCAGATTTTATGTAAGCAGTTAAATTCACACTTCAAATACAGTAGAACAAGAGATGAGAATTCACAACAATAGTTATTGGAAAGAAGGGTTTTTTTTATACCATTTGGTGAGGCTTTGCACCGAATTTAAGCATAGTGGACCAGATCATTAAAAGTTTTATCTATGTGATGCAAATTTGGCAATAACAAGAAGCATATTTTCTGAAAGCAACCTTCCAAAATAAGAAAAATTGCCACTTCCTTCGATCACCACCAAAGAGCAAACTCCAAAGCTTTAAGTCCCGATGGTCCTTCATCACACCTTAAATTATTTGGCACATCAGACTTATATAACCTCTTCAATATAATTCCATAAAAATGGTGGATGACTATGATGTAATGATCAAAATCTAACACAACTCATATCAATCACCAAGTACTAAGCAAACCAGCAAAAAAAATAAAAATAAAAAAGCGGTTACGTGCGTGTTTATGTGTACAAGAGAGATTAGTACATGGGAACTTAACAAGATAAACATTTTGGTTATTGAGTTAAGATATTTTCTGGGAAGAGCAAATATAGGTAACAATAAATATTTTTTGGCGAGTAGAGCGACGGAGGTGAGATTCAAAGCGACAGCATCAAAAGCGAGCAGGACGCAAGCAGCGGCAGAGGCAAGGTGCGAAGTGACATCGTCGAAAGCGAGCAGCACACAACCAGCGACAAAGGTGACCAGGAAACAAGCACAGCGACGGAGCGAGGCGAGATGCAAAGATGCAAGCATTGACGGAGGCAAGCAGGATGCGAGCACAATGGTGGAGAAAGGGGAGATGCAAAGATACAATCAGCTACGGAGGCAAGCAGCATGCAAGCACAGCGACGGAGCAAGGCGAGATGCGAAGTCGCAGTGCTGGGAGCGGCCACGACATGAGCGGACCTGCCGAGGCAGCTGATGAGGTTTTCTCCGTGTGTTGTGATGCTTGCACGGATAGGGAGGAGGCCTCACTTTGTATGTTGTTATTTTCATATCTTTATGGGTATTTGGGTATTTTCCTTTCTTAAAAGGAGTTAAAAATATTTAAATTTAAAAACGAGGACACTTATAGTTAACGGATGGTGCAAGGGGTCATTTGGTGAAAATTACAATGTATTCTCTTTTTACCTCAGCCGCTTACCCTACTTCAGCATCTTTCTAGTGACGATATCTACGTTTAGGTCAAGCAAATCTAAACCATCCAGTGCCACTCGAATTGGGTTTTGAATTCGCTGCTGCAGGCCCTAAAGGAGATTCCAAAAGGAAGTGAAGTCCCAAATTTATCCAGTCGTGCCCACATCTACTCTCCACATAAGATAATGCAAAGTTTGCGCTGTAAGTAATGGTTTAGTGTCAAGTTGCTGTTAAAAGCTCTGTCCTGTGGAATTTGATGAAACTCCTCCTCTGTACCTGGTTAACATGGTCCAGCTTGGCCTCACTTGAGGGACTATATTCAACCATTTGATAATCCACAGAAGACAAATCTCCTGGTGAAGTAATTGTAGTGGCTTCATTCGATAAGAATTTTGTAGATTCAACGCCTACATCATTCACCTGGCTAACATAGTCAGCCTCCATTCAAGTAATAGACAGAGAGTCAGTAAATGATGAATCTGTAGAAGACACATTTCTTAGTGATGTAATGGTAGAAATTTCAGTGAGAGGGTCATCAATCGATGAAGAATCTGAAGTAGACTAATGTCCTGATGATGCAATCCTAATATTTTGTTCTAATAAGACGTGTAGATTCAGCTTTCAAGTCATTCATATGGTTAACAGGGTCTATCCTAATCTCAACATGGGTTAAATAGTCCACACAAAACCAGTTAATGGACAATTGGTGGTGGACATGTTTCTGGAGACCAACAAAGCAGAAGGATAACAAAGCTTAGTGGAAAAAGAAATTCCATTTTATAATCGTTTTTGGCACCAAAAACCTTAAGAGTAAGGTTGAGTAAATTAATCAACTGGACTGATTCACAGAACTACAACATTAAGAACTGAACTAGAACTGCCAGAACTATCTATTTCAGAACTATAGCATTAAGAACTGAACTAATCTATTTTAGAGAAGAATATAACTGCTGTTTCTGTAGATGTAAACTGTAAAAATCAAACATAATAATAATGATAATGACAGATCAGAGGAGAGATTATCAATTTTGAAAAACTATTATAAGTAATGCGAGACACATCAAACATAGAAATTAATAGCTAAAAGCAATTTAAACATCTTAATTTACTATTAAATTACCAAAATAAACTCCAATAATTATTTACTTGATCTCTGGTGCAGCACCCAGTTCATCAAAGTATGAGGTTGCTGCTTTGTCTGGCGTGACGCAAGCTTCGGAAAGAAAGGAGCAGGACTCACATTCACCAGTGGGTGTGGCATTGCCAAACCCCTTTTTGCCATGCACAACACATGTTAAACAACGAAGAACTCCAAAACGATATTTTCTGAAAAAATATTACCCTAGCGGTTAGAGATGAAAGGCAAGAAGGTATTCTGGAAGCAATCGTACAAGAACATATATCAAAGATGTCAGGCTTCAACTTTCGCTTTGGCTGATGTAATGTAAGGATCCACTTCGCTATCAGAACGCGACGGAATGCTGGCCATTTTGTCGAGGTCAATGCACCTGTTTTGCCTTGTAGGGAACCTTCGCCGTTTTGCCTTGAAGAGAGCCTTTGCCGTTTTGTGCAGACCGCGCGGCATATCTATATTTTAGGGTTTTCTTTGTTCCTTTTGAACCCTAAGTCACAAATAATTGAGTGTAATATGGTCATACAATAATTATGTGTATTGTCTACCAATCATATGTCATATGATAAACGATAAAAATATTGATAAGCTTAAAAATGTAGAAGAATAAAAAGGCAAAAAAAAAAATATAAGAAGATTTGTTTGTTCAATCAGCTAGACTTGTGATTCAATGATTTTAGTCATTCTTATTCATTTACATATAATTATTTAGTAATCATTTCATTCTCTATCTAGTCTTGCTAAGAAGTTTAAAGTTGGTTGTAATTAGTTTTCTCGAAGAGTTCTGTTGCCATCCCTACAAGTAAAAATATCCCCTATTGATTTTTTCTTATTTAAAAAAAAGGTTATAATTAATTTCTTCTACTTGATTTGTACTATTTGTGTGGTTTATACCCTATTGATTTAAATTGGATTTTTTTGCATTACTACTATGTTTATCAAATAACTATTTTTAACGTTATTGAGTCATTTTTGTTTTAAAATACTAAAAAATACGTGTATAAAAAATAGATTTGTAAGTCATAGAAATAAGCTTTTTACACAAAAATTTTATCTATATCGAAAAGTAAATGTTTAGGACATGGAAAATGTTTGGCTCAAGTTATTTTGATAAATGTGGATATTTATTTATTTATTTTTTTAGTTTATCTGTGAAACATGCAAGTAATAATGGTAAAGCATCCACAAAAAAAAGTTTGAGGACTTTTTTTTTTCTAATAACGAAAAAAGAATATTACTTTAAAAAAATTTAGATGATTTAGCCAAAAGTGACATTTAGCACCAAATATTCCCCTAGTTAACCAAATTCAATGTCAAGTACCAAATATGTTTCCACTTTTTCGAATGCATACTTTGTTTATTACATTTGTTAATTGGTTGTTCAAAGAAGAAATGGGTTGGATTGGCATTACTTTGGGTATTTTTGTTGTGTTTCTTTTAACAAAGAATTATGAAATCATTAGGACTGGATTATTATTGATGAAGAACGAATTTTTGAATGCAACTAATCTTTAGTTAGTCATATGCTAAAATATTAGTACCAAAATCTCAAGTAAAATAGCATTCGAATTTTACTATTTGGATTTCCGGATAAAAAATTTGCAGGAGAGAAGAACCAATGACGAGCACTTGCTGATATATTCGACACAGAGCCACTTTCCATATATGATAAAGGCATAATTAGCAAATGTGTTCATACCTGTCTACTGACTACAATGTAATATCTTTGGAGTCAGCACTAAATTCGTTCGTAATAAAATATATCAAATTATAAAATTCATGAAAAAAATGTTGCCCTTACAGATAAACGGCGACAAGGTATTCTGGACGAAATGTGAAAGATTTCGGGCTTCAAATTTCGCTTTGGCCGATGTAATGAAAGGATCCACTTTGTTATCAGAACCCAAGGCGACAGAATGCTGGCCATTTTGTCCAGGCAAGTGCCCTCACTGAAAGTGACACGACGGCGTTTTGCCATGTGGAGATTGAAAGTGTTGGGCCTTCGCCGTTTTGGGCGGCTGTGAAGTCTGGGCGCCGGATCTATTTTACATTAAGGGTTTTTCTTTGTACCTCGTAAACCCGGGTTTGGCCACACTCCACAATAACCATCATGGTGGAATGAAGCTGGTGAAGAGGTGGCCGGAATTTGCAGCAGCACTGCTGTGAATTGGAGCGGGTGGTGAAGAGGTGGCCGCAAGTTGGTGTTTGTGAAACGAGAAGAAAACTGTTTTGTAGGCTTGGCGTTAGGGTTAGGTTCAGTTTAGCTTTTATATTGAAGTTTTTAATTGCGTGTATCGCACTCACACAGACACAAATATATATATTAAACAAATAACAATGCTTTACATGTCAAATTATTTTTAAATTTGACTTTTGTCATAATCTCGTTTGGGGTTGGCGATGTTCCCAACTCCCACTATTTTCTGTGAGTTATTTTTTTTTTCCGTAAAAGGAAAAAAGTTTGAACATAATTTTAGTTTTTCCAGTTGATAAATTTATATTCTGCATTCTGTAATTATAATTTGCTTCTAGCACCTTGTTTATAAGAATTAGGGGAATTTTACAAAGACTTTCAACGGAGGTTTAAATAAAATATATCCTAAGTGTCAAAAATATGCACAAATAATCCTAGTATTTCATGAAATTTTAGAAACAATTCTATCATTAGTCTTTTTTTCCTTTAAAATTAACATCTAGCCATAAAAAGATAATTTCACGCTTGTTTTATATTTTTATATTATTAATTACTTTACCAAACCTATTGTTTATACAAATTGTTTCTTATGGACACTGTGTGGAAATGCTGCACTTCACTCGAAACTGAAGTAGATTCTCGGTTCAACAACTTGCAATATTTTTCAGAAGAGATGATCAGGCAGATCGGTCCGGTTATTCATACTTCTCTACAAAAACTTGATTAGTTTAACTTAAAAACTATAACTATCTTTTTGACACCGGAAGCAATGATGTTCAAAACAAATCTTAAAAGGGAAGTTGAAGCTATGGAAGGGCTGCAGCGAACACGAACAGATGGTCACCGGATGAACAACATTTTCTGTTATGCACCTTAGACATTTTCTTGTAAAAGTTGGATTCATAAATGAATTCGTTTATATTCTTTCTCTTGCAAGTGTCCACTGATGAGCAATGAATTGAGGTACAAACATAGAAGATTGGAATTATCATCAAAGAAGCAAGAATCTACAACACTGATTATCAGAAAGGTATAAGTTGCAGAGTGAACAAATTGATGACTAGCAATATTTACGTGACCTATAAATAAATGATTTCAAGCAACATCATGTACATGTAGCTGCTACAAAGACAAATACCCCAATCGCATTTTTTTAAACTGTGTATTCTCTTTTTACCTCAACCGCTTACTCTGCTTCAGCATCTTAATTTTCTCATTTATTAATTTCTGAAGACGATAACTTCGTTTAGGTATAGCTCGAGCAAATCTAAACCATCTACTGCCATTCGAATTAGGTTTTGATTTGGCAGCTGCAGCCCCTAAAGGAAATTCCAAAAGGAAGTAGTCCCAAATGTACTCAGCCGTTGCCGTGCCTACGTTTTCTCTCCACAGAAGGTAATGCAAAGCTTGGGTTGTAAGTAACGGTTTAGTATCTACATCCGTTGCTGTTAAACGCTCTGAAAAGGCTATTGGCCCAGTGGGATTTGATGAAACTCCTCCTCCATGCCTAGTTAACATGGTCCAGCTTGGCCTCACTTGAGGGACTAGATTCAACCAATTGCTAATCCACAGTAGACAAATCTCCTGATTATGTAATTGTAAGTGTCTTCATTCGATAAGACTTGTGTGGATTCAACGCCTACATCATTCACCTGGTTAACATGGTCAACCTCCGTTGAAGTAATAGGCATCGAGTCAGTAAACTATGAATCTGCAGTGGACACATCTCTTGGTGATGTAATGGAAGAAAGTTCAGTCAAGGTTGGAGCACTTGACACAG
The DNA here is from genome assembly GCA_013180625.2 of Boswellia sacra. NCBI lineage: Eukaryota > Viridiplantae > Streptophyta > Magnoliopsida > Sapindales > Burseraceae > Boswellia > Boswellia sacra. The sequence goes on along the minus strand of SNVD02002025.1, from coordinate 116,247 downwards.
GGTCATCAGTAGATGAAGAATCTGCAGTAGACAAATCTCCTGATGATGTATTCCTAATATTTTGTTCTAATAAGGCCTGTGTGGATTCAACATCCAAGTCATTCATCTGGTTAACAGGGTCTACCCTGATCTCAACAAAGGTTCAAGTAATCGAGACAGAACCAGTTAATGGACAATTAGCGGTGGACATATTTCTGAAGACGAACACAGCAGAAAGGATAATGAAGCTTAGCAGAAAAAGATATTCCATCACAGCAGAAAGGATAAGGAAGCTTAGCAGAAAAACATATTCCATTCAATAGCCAGTTTTTGGCCAAAAACCTTAAGAGTAACCTCAAACAGTGAATTTATCAACTGGACTGAGCCCCGCAACTACATAACTACAGCATTAAGAACTGAACTAGAACTGCCAATATATTTCGGATCTATAGCATTAAGAACTCAACTAATATCTTTTAGAATAGAATAAAACCGCTGTTCCCGTCCTGCCTGTCTAAGTAAATGTAAACTATAAACCATTCCGATTCTCAAGACATAGGTATGCTTAAAAGTTTGAATCAACTCCACAAAGACTAATGGAAAGTTTTTCTCAATACTACGTATACTTAAAAGTTTGAATTAACCCCACAAAGACTAATCGAAAATTGAAAGTTGTTAAGATCTGTACTGCCAAGATGTTGGCCTCCACGTTGATGCCCAAAGAGCCTTCAATGTTGATGCCCAAAGAGCATGCCGAAAGAGACTTCAAGTCCAAATTTCCTAGAAGATAGAACATAAAGAGAAGTACCGAAACAAAGTATAAGCCTCATTAATAATATGAATAAAAATCACTATGTGCTAATGAATAATGACAGATCAGAAGAGAGATTATCAATTTTGAAAAACTATTAATCCAAAGCTATAAATAATGCGGGACACATCAAACATAGAAATTAAAAGCTAAGAGCACTAAAACTATCCTCAGTTTACTTTTAAATTACCAAAATAAACTCCAATAATTATTACCGAGAGTTGATCTCTGGTACCCAGTTCATCGAAGTGTGAGGTTGCTGCGCAGTTCATCGAAGTCTTTGTCTAGCGTGACGCAAGCTTCTCTACTCACACTCACCAGTGGGTGTGTGGCAAAGCCAAACCCAATTTTGCCATGCACAACAGCAGAACAGACCTCACATCAGGTCGTACACGATGATACGTATGTCCAACCATTTCCTGTTTCATTATATCCCTTCGCGCAAGCCTGTGAAGGACGTTGATTACTTGAGTTATGTGAAGGATGTTGATTACTTGAGTATTGAGAGTGTTGAGTGTTTATTACTTTGGTTATGTCTGAGCCCGTGGATGTTGATCATCTAACAGCATAGCGAGGATCGCCAAAGAGTCAAGGTCCCATTGATTCCAGATGTGAGTATCGCTGGATAGAACCGAAACCAGCGCAGGACATAAAATAAATTTCTAATTATAATAAAAAATTATCTTCAAAATAAAAACTATGCATTATTTATCACTTTTAGAGATGAATGGCGAGAAGGTGTTCTGAAAGTAATCGGCATGGACATGGATCTAGCTGCAACCTTAACAAGAAGAAATCTGAAAGATTTCAGGCTTCAACTTTGCCCTCTGTAATGTAAGGATCCACTTCGCTGTCAGCCTCAGGCGACGGAAAGCTGGCCATTTTGTGAAGGCCAGCGCCCCCATTCTCAGGCGAAGCCGTTTTTGACTTGAAGAGACACGAAAACAATTTTTCGGCACTCGATTTGTTGGCCGGAGATGTGAGTTGAAAAATGAGACGAGAACCAGCAGAAGAGAACCCACCTGCCGCGTTGGGCTTTGAGGTTGGGGTTCCTTTTTAACTTTAGGGTACAAATGATTAGGTGTAATCTGTTGTAGAATAATTATAATTTGATCCACTAGTAATATGCCATGTGGCAAATGGGATATCGCAAGCTTGATAGCAGGAGGATGTGAGGAAATTAAAAAGGCATAAAAATCTTTAGAAGAAGATTGGTTTGTTAAATCGAAAATGATTACTATGTAGATTAAGCGAATAAGTTTATTTCGGGAAAAAAATTGATCACAAATTTTATTTTTTAATATAAGTTATATTGATATAAATTGGGTGTAGTAAGTAACAATGAAAAATTTAAATTTTAGTTCGAGATTTATTAAATAAATGATTTCATAGAAAAAGAAATTGGTTATAAATAGACCAAGCCATTATAATATTTACGTTTATATAAAAACTACAAAGAGTAATACTATATTTTTAACTAATCTACAACTAACTTTTCTTAGAACGTGAATTAAAAATATATATATTGTTAAACGAGTGAAAAATAAAAATAAATTGAAGAGGTTAAATTATATAAAATGATAATTATTCATCTATTAATAGTTTATTGTCTTAAGTTGCAAGATATATTGATTGTAAATGAATTTTCGGTCTAAATTACTCAATTAAAAATTATAATTTTTTTTTCTATTTAGTAAAATTATCTAGAATCAATCTTAGTTAAAAAAACAATCATGTTTAAATATTTGAAAACTTAGAAGTAACAAAATTTAGACATCGATTAAAAAACCCTATAAGCTTAAGGCAATAAGAGTCATATTGATAAAATTAAAAAAAAAAAAAAGCTTAATCTAGAAAAATTATATTTGATAACAATGTAATAAAATTCTATAACTATTTACAACCAACTCTCTCTATAACATGTTGTAAGATCTGGAAGTATGAAGTTATAAGTAATATAACAGTAAACTGTAAAGTAAAATGACATAGGAGGATTTTACGTGGTTCGATTATAAAACCTACATCCACGGACAACTTTAGAGCTACAATTTATTAAGTTATTGTTTGTATAATCTTTAGGATCGTTTACAGTGCTGACTCACTCTCACACACTGACCTAATCTTTGTAAAATAAAATCTCGCTAAGATCTTAAACTCTAGTGACACTGTCCACTTTCTGTCGCTGATAACTTAACAACGCACTACTAAGTAAAACATAATCACGATGTCTAACACTGAATTACATAAACACACTACTGTGTCTACTTCAGGAAGGGGTTCCTGTGTGTGTTCTGCACCTGGTGTGGTTTCTATTACATGTGGAGATGATTGTGGAGGTGGTGAATAGACATGTTGTTATGCTTCAAAGACTAGTCCAATGTCTAGTTCTACATAAGAAGGTGGTGAAGGTAACGTCATTTCAGGCTCCACTTATGTTGGTTCATCTGACAAGGACCCATCCCCTAGTTCTAGAACTGCAGTTGTAATTTTCTTCTTTTTCTTGTCAGACTTTTTCTTCACCACTTTGACCTTCTTCTTGCCCTTCAAATCAGTTCGCTTAGCTTTCTTCTTTGATTTCTTTTTCTTCATCTTCTTTCTTGTTGTCATGTCTGTCTTAACAGTAGGTTGTTCATCTTGATCCTCTTTAGGCATTTGCTCAGTTGTCTCAGGTATTTGCTTATCAGTCTTTGGCATTTACTCAGTAGACTACTCATGTACCACATCTTCAGTTTCCATGGGTTGTGGTTCTTCTACAGCAATAGATTTTTCAACAAGTCTATTAAGCAAAACAGACTGCTTTGCTTTGATGTCCTTAAGATCCTGTATAATACCAGACAAAGTAGAATTGATCACGGCAAGCTGCTCTTCCACATTGCTTATTGGATTATTGCGGACTCTTCTTAGTTTTGGTTCAGGGATAGGCAGATAGTTTTATCATGCAGTCGATGCAAAAATCCTTTTGTGATAGATTTAGACAAAATTTCAGTGTGTTCTTTTGGGCTAATAGGAATGCCATTTTGAGCTAAAAATACCTTGAATTAAACAAGAAAATACAGGCAAATGGTAATCAGATTTATATGGTGCAATCTGGATAATCATCCTATAAATCGATAAACCTAAATTAGTTGGTTTATTTGTTCCTAAACAGAACAGAAATTTCACTCTATCTCCCATGACCTGGTTCTGGTGTGAAGAGGGAAACCAATTAAACTGAGCTATCTTATACATAACCCTATACTTCTTTCTACGGTATTATTGATCAATGCCATCTCTCGGGTTCCAAACTAAATCCTCTCGACCAGTTAGTTCCTTCAGAACAACTGCCATATCAAAATTTTCTTCAATAGAGTGCAAACTGCCAATTGGTATATCAAAGAATGTGTTGATGACATTCGGTGAAAATTTCACAAATTTTTCTCTACAATACACTTTGTGATAATGATAGCTCTTCGGGTTATTAATTGAAATAGTGATATTCGCATAAAATTATTGAATCAAAGATTTAACAGGGAGTAGGAAATTGTTTACCGTTCGAGTCCAGTAAATAGACTCAAGAAGTTCACTCAAACCATACTTATTGAAGTCGGTTAGCTTCACTGGTCTTTCTATCTATAACTTCCCCTTTGATGTATACTTCAAGAAATTCTGCTTAACAACTGATGTGAGGAACTTGTTGAACTTTGGCTTCACTTTGTCCTTCATTCGCTTAATTGGAATTGACTCATCTTCACTCATTGTAGGATCAATCAGGATCTCTGCATGCTGCTGTTGAGACTAAAACAACTAAGAACTGTTGCTACTATTGGGACCAGAGTCGTATGAGGAAGATGATGTACTGGTGGTCTTTGTGGATTCAGATGGCGCCATTGCTAGGGTTTGAGAGCTGCAAGTCTTTTCTTAGAACAAAAAGAAGCAAGACGAAAGAGAATGGATACCAAGCTGATCGAATATGATATGAACAAGGAGAACCCTAACTATGTTTCTGATATACTTGGGAAAAAAAACTAGATTTTAATAAAATTTCATTTCCCATAAATTTTAAATTTAAATCCCTTTCCAAAACCACGTAATAAATATCATTAATGAACAAAAATTTAAAATTTGATTTCCATTAAAATTAGGAATTATAATAGAGCTAGGATTCCCGCCACTGAAGTTTCTCCCCCTAATTCAATAAAGTTGACATGATATTTTGACACATAGACACACAAGAAAAGTCAAATTTCAGATAAACACAAAAAAAATCGTATGATATGAAAAACATAACAAAAAATAATTATATGTAACGTAAGAACAATATCTGGATATCATATAAATCATTCTAAAGAAGCATAATTTATGGCTATTTATTATCTTCATATGAAAGCTGTTTACATTTATTTTTCAATCAATTAAGATGTCAAAAATATTATTTTGACATATTAAGAATTAATCATATTAGATTATAAATACAATACACAATATAAAGGTAGCCCTTTTCATCTGAGTGGGTGACCTCAACATATTTCTTATTTACTTTGAGGTTACTCTTAATGATGACCTTAGACTCTTCAAGTTCCCTTATAAAATGGTATCTTATGTCAATGTGTTTTGTTCTAGAATGCTGAATAGGATTTTTGGAAATGTTTATAGCACTAGTATTATCACAAAACACAGTTATAGGTTTTTGTTCAATATCATAATCACTCAGCATTTGCTTCATCCAAAGTAATTGAGTACAACAATTTTCTATTGCTATGTCTTCAACTTCAGCAGTAGACAAAGAAATAGAATTTTGCTTTTTGCTGTCCCAAGAAACTAAGTTAGTACCAAAATAAAAACATCCTTCTGATGTGCTCTTCCTGTCATCTGTATTTCTTGCCCAGTCAGCATCACTAAACCCTGTAAGATAATCATTTGTATCTTTAGAAAACCATATCCCATATTCTTGGGTTCCATGTATATACCTAATGATTCTTTTAGCTGCCGCCAGATGTAATTCTTTAAAATGTGCTTGAAATCTTGCATAAAGTCCTACACTAAAACACAAATATGGTCTACTTGCTGTGAGATATAACAAATTGCCAATGATGCTTCTATATAAACTTGCATCAACCTCTTTTCCTGCATTGTCTTTTAAAAGTTTCAGGTTAGTACTGATAGGAGTTTTCATTGGTTTTGCATTCTCAAGTCAAAATTTCTTTACAAGATTTTTAGCATAGTTTGATTGATATATGAATATCTTCTCATTTATTTGTTTAACCTGTAATCCAAGAAAGAAATTTAATTCTCCTACCACGCTCATCTCAAACTCTTCCTGCGTCAACTTAACAAACTTATTAGTTTTGCTTTTGTTAGTTGATCCAAACACAAAGTCATCTACATATATTTGAGCAATAATAAAATAGTTAGATACATGTTTGATAAACAAAGTTTTATCATTGTTGCCTCTATTATAACCTCTGTTGATTAAGAAGTTTGTCAATTTTTCATACCAAGCTCTAGGAGCTTGTTTCAACTCATACAAAGCTTTATGTAATTTGTATAAAAAATCAGGATGTTTAGGATCTTCAAATCCCTTAGTCTGTTCAACAAAAACTTCTTTTTTGAGATAGTCATTCAAAAAGGTTGTTTTAACATCCATTTGGTACAATTTAAAATCAAGCAAACAAGCAATTGCAAGTAGTAATCTGATTGACTCAAGTCTAGCTACTGGTGCAAAGGTTTCATCAAAGTCTATGCCTTCTACTTGTGTATAACCTTGTGCTACTAGTCTAGCCTTATTTCTTACTACTTGACCACTTTAATCAGTTTTATTTTTGAATATCGATTTAGTTCCAATGACATTTGCATTTTTTGGCTTGGAAACTAATTCTCATACTTCATTCCTTTTAAACTGATTAAGTTCATCTTGCAATGCCTGAATCCAAACATCTTCTTTTAAAGCTTCTTTCATATTTTTTGGTTCAACTAATGAAACATAACATGCAAATCTTACCTGATTTATTACCTTGCTCCTAATTTTCATCATACCATCTAGAGTTCCAATGATAGAGCTAGTTGGATGTGCCTTCTGTGTCCAAGTAGGTGGATCTTTTCTCTCATCTTCATTTTTGATTGAGTTTCTGTTTAGATCTGTGTTGCCAGTTGTCAGTATTGTGTTGGATGTAACAGCAATTGTTTTCTCTTTCATAACTGAATCTTTTCTACTGTTATTGTTGTCTGATACTAATTTTTCTACATTCTCTGTAAAGCTGGTTATGTTTTTCTCGTGTGAATACTTTACATAATCATCTAAATCATCAAATACTATGTTTGCAGATTCCATGACTGACTTAGTTCGAAGATTATAGACTCAAAAAGCTTTGCTGTTTTGTGCATATCCCACAAAAACTCCTTTATCACTTATTGGATCTAATTTGTCTAACTGTTCTTTGTCATTTAAGATGTAACACTTGCATCCAAAAACATGAAATTATTTCAAATTAGGTTTTCTTTCTTTGAAAATTTCATAAGGTGTCTAGTTAGTGCCAGGTCTTAGAAAAACTCTATTTAAAATGTAACAAGCAGTCTTATTGCTTCAGCCCATAACCTTTTGGTTAGCTTATTACTATTTGAGCATCACTCTAGCTATCTCTTGAAGAGTTTTATTTTTTCTTTCCACAATGCCATTTTTTTCAGGAGTTTTGGGAGCTGAAAATTCATGTTCAATTCCATGATATTTGCAAAAATCAGCATAGCTAACTTTTTTAAAATTCTTGCCATGATGTGGAATAGATTTGTGTGCACTTTTCATTTGTTTTCCCATTTGACATGGTCCATAAATTTCATTAACTTTGTCATCAAGTTTAGGAACTCCTTTTACAGCACCTTAGTTAATATAATCAAGTCTTTGAATTTAAGTGTCCTAATTTTTGATGCCACAATTCTAAATCCGAGACCCTAGCATGAAATGCAATTTTTACCAAATAACGTTTATCCGAAGATCTATTTTCTTCTAAAATACATTTACCAAAATTGTCTAAGACCATGCATTTGTTTTGTGTGAAATTAACAATATAGTTGTCATCACATATCTAACTAATACTAATTAGATTAGCTTTCAAACCTTCAACTAGTAAGACATTTTGGAAGTTGGGTATGCCCTTGACATTCAAAGTACCATTGTCAATGATCTTACTTTTTGATCTATCTCCATAAATGACATATCCTTCCCTGCATGCTTCAAAATCTTTCAAAAACTGTTTATTTCCAATCATGTGCCTGGAACAACCATTGTTAAAATACCACAAATCGTTAGAAGAATGTTTAAGTGCAGTGAAAGCAACTTTGCAAACTATCTTCCCTTTCTTAACCCTCTGCCGTTGTATCTTTGGTAACAGTTTGAACTGTTTTGATTTTTTATGTAAAAGATTTAATAATTTGAAACATCTAGGTCTAATATGTCCCTTTTTGCCGCAAAAATAATAAGTTGGGATGAATTTTCTTACCTTTTCAGGATTGGATTTGAAAGAGCTTAGAGGGGAAACAAATGCTTCATTGCTTTTTGAACTATGACTTGACTTTTTTGAGTTAGGTTCAGAATTTTTACCTAATGTTGAAGCTTTTACAAACACTGTTGTTGATGAGGATGCAACATTACCTTCTATATACCCTAATCCATGTTTGTTGGAATTGTCTCTTCCAAGACTCAATACGTGATTAAGTTTAGCGGCCCCAATTCTGAGTTTATCAACACTTCTTTTGCTCTCAATCAGTTCTGTTGTAATTTTCTCAATATGTGTTGTTTTGTCTATCAAAGCAAGTTCCAGTTATGTGATACAGTTTTCAAAATAAGATTTTTCACATTTTAGCACTTCAATCTTCTTCTTCAAAGTTTTGATTTCTTCTTTCTGACTCAGCCATTCACTATAGAGTGCATTGTAAGTTTCTTGCAACTCTTCATATTATTCTAGATCATTTTTTGTATCTAAATGATCAACATTAGTTCTACACTGTTTTGTTATGTCAGTCATAACAAATTTCTCTTTATCAACTGCAAATGTTGTGAATTCAACAAAATTACTTATGCATTCTTGATCTTCTGAATCAAAATCTGATTCATCACTCTAGGTAGCTGTCAAGCTTTTGTTCTTCTTTTTGAGATTAGCACATTTAGATTGAATATGCCCATAAACAGAATATTCTTAACACTGAAGCTATCCTTTTTTATCCAGCTGCTTCGACTTCTTATTGTCATTCTCCTTGTTAAATTTCCTGAACTTGTCTTCGTTTAAATTTGATGGCTTTTCTTGATTCTTGTTTCTGAAATTCTTTTTCATTTCTAAAATTCTTTTTCATGAAATTGACATAATTTTTTGTTAGAAAAGCAATCTGTTTGGAATTAGTTTCATCAAGCTCATCATTACTTTCATCATCAGATTTTTCAGTTTTAACATTGAATGCAATGCTTTTCCCTTTTTGCTTCCTAGTACTATGATTAATCTCAAAATTTTAGAGAATGCCAATCAGTTCATCGACTCTCATCTCATCAGTGTTTTTAACTTCCTCAATGGCTGAAATTTTAAGTTGAAATCTATCTGGAACAGATCTAATTATTTTGCTAACAATTTCTGCATCAGTAAAAGTCTTATCAATCATGTATGCAGAATTGGTGATGTGACATAACTTAGAATAAAATTCAGAAATTGACTCATCCTCTTGCATCATCAAGTTTTCAAATTGTGAATTCGGTCTTATCAATTTAGATCTTTTAACAGATGCAGTATCTTCATGTTTTATCTTAAGAATGCCCCAAGCCTCTTTAGCCACTTTGCACCTTGAAATCTGTCTGAAGTTATTTAGATCCACAATAGCAAAAATTGCATTAAGAGCCTTTGAGTTCTAGCTTGAATGTCGGTATTCTTCATTAGTCCATTCCTCCTCAGGTTTGGATTCAGAATCACCAATAGAAGCATTCAACTTGTTGGTGGTGTCCATCCTTTTAGCACACTGGTTCATGCCCTGTCATCAAGAGATTTGATATATATCATCATTCTTACTTTCCAATATGAATAATTACTACCATCAAGAATAGGTGGTTGAGTTCCGAATCCTTCATTACGAATAAACTCCATTCCTCCAAATCAACGTGATCTTTTTTTCGCTTGAATATCAGTGAACTTGCTTTGATACCAAATGTAAAATCTAGAAGTATGAAGTTATGAGTAATATAAGAGTAAACTGTAAAGTAAAATGACACAGGAGGATTTTACATGGTTCGGTTATAAAACCTACATCCACGGATAGCTTTAAAGTTACAATTTACTAAGTTCTTGTTTGTTCAATCTTTAGGATCGTTTATAGTGCTGACTCACTCTCACACACTGACCTAATCTTTGTAAAATAAAATCTTGCTAAGATCTTAAACTCTAGTGACATTGCCCACTCTTTGTCGCTGATAACTTAACAACACATTGTTAACTAAAACATAACCATGATGTTTGACATTGAATTATATAAATACTTAACCCGCAAGTTCTCTCAAGTGTATACTAACTCAGACAGGCCTAACTGAAATTCATGCATGGTTACAACCTCTTATGCATGAATAAAACACTCATGAAATAAAATCAAAGACGCATTCCAATTTGTGTTGAAGCTCTCCTCTTTAATTCTTGGAATGCCGTGCCATACACACCATCAACATATAAGTTATGTAAACATACCATTATATATAGTGGGATGCCTGATTGTAATCTCGTTAAAATCCAGTAAAAATCTTAATTAAACTCAAATTAGGATAAATGACAATACAACAGGAAGTGCTATAAGTAACTCCTAAATGAAATAAGATATAAATAAATATATTCCTATTTTAACTAGGATACATCAAATAATGTTATAATCTAAAGAGATATTTATTATGAATCAAATACTTTCTAAACTATACTTCTAAAAACAGTAAAATAAGAAACAATATAAAATTCTAGTTTTATCACAAGTTGGTCCAAAATCATGTGCATGAGACATGTAAATTAAAGTGTCACACGTTGACACCAACACATGCAACTTTCTTTGGTTCATTTTTATTTATTTTTCTTTTTTAATAAATTTTTACTAACTCAGATTGTAAAGAGTTGATTATAGATGTAGTATTACTCAATTTTTATTATGTAATATTAGGTACAATCACTTGTACAATCAAGGTCATACAACTTGATGTAGCGTAAAGTTGTTAGATAGATGGGTCTCATTTTAGTTATTAAAAGATATTTTAGTTTATTTTTTATTTTTATTTTCCCAGTAAATTTATGCCGCATCAAGTTATTCGAATTAGCTTATACAACTTATTTGTATATGTAACATTACGTATTTTTATTATTGTACTAATATTCTACTAAACATAATATTTAACTACTGAGTTTATATGGATTATTGAGATTATTTTTCTACAATTATTTAGTCTTTATAAAATATAAAAACTTACAATTATTTTTAATTTAATATAATACATGTGTTTAGAGAAAGGAATGCAAAGACTACCCAACGCCCATATATCCTCGCCTTTTTTTAGGGAAAATTGAGAAAATAGACGGAATTAGGGGGCCTTGTTGAAAAATGGACACATCCTGAAAAATTTTATGCCATAGACACTTTCTTGCAAAAACGGCTGAAATACCCTTGTATAATCAATATTTTCCCAAAACGTTACCAATTCCCCCTTCGAACGAAATCAAATAAAGTCAGTAAATGAAACTCAGAACAAAGAAACCAGTCACAGATCCATAGACTTCACTGTCTGAAACAACCTCAATAGCTGATGCTGAGCAAATAACGTAAGAACAGTTTTTCTTAATCTCTCTCTAAATGGCATGAAAATTTCATAAGGTTGTAGTGTTTTCGTTATTGATCGTTTTGGTAACTGACAACCGCATTATATAGCTTAAAATTGGGATATGTATGTGAACTAACGTTAGAGATAGTGCCGTTTGTGTGAAAATATGCTGAAAAATGGCTGTCGTTGTGCAAAAATCTGGTATCGCAGCCGAAGGATGAAGAAGACGAGATTTGTCGAGCCTCGTCGAGTGTCGAGCAGTTTTGTTGGATCGAATCTCGACATGTCGGATGGTAGTGTCGAGTGTCTAGGCATTGTGTCGATTGTAGGTTCGAGTGTCGAGAGTTCGAGTTTCGTCCAACGTCTAGTGGATTGACAAACTCGACAAAGTCGGATGCAAATGTCATCGAGTTCGTGTATCGCCTGTCGAGAGTCGAGTGTCGGATACATGGAAACCGACGTGCAGATGTCTTGAACCATGAATGTCGAGTATCTTCAAGAGTTGTTGGTCGAGCGTCGAGAGTCGATTGTCGAGCATTTGAGTATCTGCGTCGAGTACCGAACTTGACGAGTGTCAGATGCAAAGATAGTCGAATTCGTGTGTCGAGTCTTATTTATCGCGTGTTGAGTGTTAAGGGTCTTGTGTCGAGTGTCGTTGAGCGTTTTGGCATAACACTCGTTTTTGTGACTTTTGCAAGCAATTTCGTAATTATTTTTTGTCCACGGAACTTATATGATATGTCTCAATCATGCAGGAAATGAAAACTTTATGCATTCTCATTGTATACAATAATGTGTAAATATCCAATACAATAATGTCACTATACAATAATATGTAAATATCTAGAAACTATCAACCCAAAAAAATGTGTAACTAAACATAATATATACAATGCAAGGTGATCTCATGGTACAATCGTGCTCAGCTGCTGGTCAACCTCCGCTGAATCAACGTCATCATGGGCAATGGTGGTCGTAACATCCCTTGACACATCATCAGCAATCTCGGTAGTGGCTGCAACATCAGCGGGCACAAGTGCCTCAACTTGGGAGGGCGCCGTGATGGTCGGGGCGGCCTCCTATGTCTGTGGGTTTTCGCAGCTAACCCAAAGTTAGACCGGCATTCGCGGAGGAATACCAACGGAAGAGAATGGGGTTGCGGGATAGTCAGGAATACCGTAAACCTCCATTGACAGCATACGGGATACTAGCTTAGCGAGGCACCGGACTGTCTGTATGACTGTGTCTGTGGAAGTACGCCTAACAGATGAGTCGTATATGGCAACGTGATGGCGATTCAATTGCACCTCAGCTGCCACCCAATGATCGTCGATGATGTTAAGAGGTAGATAGAGCTGAAATTGAAATTAACAACATGGAAATCAATCATAACATTTCAAATAAGATGGCACATACTAACTCTATGAATATAAATGTTCTCACCCTGTCCAGGTCGACCCATGGTGTTCCAACGAGGGGCATCTGTCCCAGGACATACTGGACCATGTCATCCTCCTTCATCAAGTTAATGTCATCCAGTCTGTCCGAGTATTACTCCCACAACGACTTCAATTTCAACTGCAAGTTCAATAGTTCAGTTAGCACATTGAAGGAATCATAAATTACCTTTAAATTTAGATGTTTACGAAATACGTACCCAAAAAGTGGTGTCCAAGAAAGCAGACCTCTGGACACCAGGTCCGGTCATAGCGCGAGCTCTGCAACGTAGCAACCACAGGTAGCTATCTATATGCTAAAAACAGTAATAGCTATCAATATTAAGTCCAAATGTATATCGCAATATTCAACAGTAGGAGATGGTCTGAAACTACCTCAGCTTCAAGCCAGTCTGATGGCCTAAGCAGCGTCCTGAAGAACTGACGATTTGCTCTACAGACTGCCAAATCAATGCAATCAGTTTTGGTGAAGTCCCCCAGCCATGCCTCGAATGCCTTCAGATCAACTTCTACTACGGGGGCACGTGGGTCGAAAAGTGGAATCGGAGTGCACAAGATGACACGATTGCCTGCATCCGGTGATGGCTGCTGAGATGTTTTATCTTTCGACTGAGCAACCGGGGCCTCAGACTGTACATGCTGGTGGTTTGCAGCTTTCTCTTGCGGTTGAACCCTCACCCTCTTCCTACCCGGTGGACTGACAAAGGGGCTCCGCTTATGCTTTGCCGGAAGTAGGCGGCGACCCCAGCGCAAAACTAAGCCCGTCGGAGGAGCATCGACTGCACGAACAGTTAGGTCTACAGAGTCAGGTTCCGTGGGCGGCTGACCTTCACTGTCATCAACTGAACCTCCGTCAAAATCTGCATCTGAATCCTGAAATACACCAAACCTAACCGTCAGCTTAAGCATGTGGAAATCACATAATCCGTTTTGTAAATATTGTATAGTACCGTGTCAGCGTATTTGAAGTGGCCATCGAGTTGCAAAACAGCCTTGCGCAGACGAACTATCTCCTCCCGCATTTCTTTGTTCTCCGCCCGTAACAATACAAGCTCATGTAAAACTATGCTCTGGAACTCATCATGGACCAGCGGCGCCTGTATGAGAATAATAACGAGAGCCTTCATAAACCAACCGAGCAGCAAATGTAAACGGATAAGAATACGAATGCAAATTCTCATTACATACCTACGAACTAGGAGGAACATCATATATAGGAGTTGGGTGAGTGGTCGCACGACCAGGCGTCAAAGTCGATGTTGGTAGATGTTCAGCACTATACAACGGCTCCGGCGATGGACTGAAGGTCCCTCTGTCAATTTCAGGACTGGCTGTGTCTATTGCTGGCTCCATATCAGGTCCAACAGGGGAACTAAGAGGTGAAGCGAGTGGAGCCTCCGGAGGTGGAGCTGATGGAGCCTCCGGAGGTGGAGCTGATGGAGCCTCTGGAGGTGGAGTTGATGGAGCCTCCGAAAGTGGAGCTAGTTGAGCCTCTGGAGGTGAAGCTGGTGGAGCCTCCGAAGGTGGAGTTGATGGAGCCTCTAGAGGTGGAGATGGTGGAGCCTCCGGAGGTGGAGCTGATGGACCCTCCGGAAGTGGAGCTGGTGGACCTTTCGGTAGAAGTGGCTCAATGCTCTCCGCCGGTAATAATGGAGCATCACCAGCTGTTGCCCAAGCCGCATGTACACCTCTCCAGATGCCAACTACATCAGCGAGGTTTATATACCACTGGCTCTGCTGCTCCTCCTCAGACGGGTCCAAAAGGACGAGCGGACGAGCCTGCATCAACAAATATTCCATCATGTAAAACAGTTAATATGGTGTGAACAAAAACAAGACAATTTCATATGACAGAGGATCCGTACGTACCAGCCTCCTAACCCGCAGTACATCATTGACGACTACGTGCTGGGACGGGGTCTTAATTGTCTCCCACTTCGAAACCGTGGTATCCTGCCCTCACAGTCCCTGGGCACTCCCCTAAAAGTCGTGCCAATGTAAGGCACGACTTCGTACAACCAAACCTTAATAACATCAAACAGGTTAGTTGGTGACCCTATGTACTAAAATTTGTTCGCCCAATAAAGAAATAAACACGTTAACACTCATGATTAGAAGTATGTACCTGAAAGGAGTACGGGCACCCCTCTAAGTTATATTTCTCCACCTGTTTCGTCTTCGCTTGGGCTCGCCTCTTGTAATTATCTAACCTCCCGACCAAAGCCTTCTTCATTGAGCTAAGTGTCTTATCATAGGACACTAAACCCCATGGATACCTATTAAAATCATCCAGTGTATCAACAAAATTCAACCACACACAGGAGACATGTCGGTGTCTATCCCGTGCAATAAAAAAATGCTCCAACATGTAGTACAATGCCAGCTTCACAGCATCCTCGTCTGGCATATGAGACACATCCAACTTTTGAAGTATGGGGTAGAAATCCCTAAGCTCGAAGTCCCTGCCATCGAAGTATGTATCCAACAATCGGCACGGATTCAACCTAGTCGGTATTGGTGGCACTGTGGAAGCAAATCTTAATCCGGTTACCAAACCGAACTCGTGGGCAGAAAAACGAATTAGTCTTCCTGGAAAGAAGGAAAAAATATTTATAAGAAGACAATAATGGTAACAAGAAAATAACTATAAATATCATATGTTCAAAACTAAGAATTTGTAACTACATTGTATCTGAAAACCATTTTTTTACCTTGAATAAGGAACCACATCTCCTGATCGTATCCCACAGTGTTAACCTCCCATTGAAGCACATGGTACACCAACTGAGATGGAAAGGAGAGCTGATGGATGTCTAGGATAAATCCGAAACATGTATCACGAAACATGTCCTTTTGCCTCGTAGTCAAGTGCCCTCGAATCCATTGTACACAGTCCGAACTTGCCAAGTTTATGATCACCGCATGGTAGTACTCCTCATGTGGTGTCTTCAGGGTGAAGGATAGTCCAAATTCACCAGCCATTTACTTCCACCTGCAAATACAAGGCTGTTATAGTTCAATATGATGGAAAAAGACAAAAAACCCGTAATAAAACAGGTAATCTGCCTAAACGCTTGACAAAACTCGACAACACTCTACAAACCTCGACACGACTCGACAAGACTTGACAAACACTCGACTGAACTCGATAGTCTATTTCTGTCGAGTGTTAAGTGTCCCTACAAAATTTCGACGGACATCACCGTCAACCTTGCGACGAAACCAGTCAGTTTTTACATTTTTCATCCACATCAAACGACATAAATCACTTAAAAAACATGAGATTAATCCCTAAAACCACCGAATAAGTGAACACATCTGACAAAAATTCAATTAAAATCGCATTACATAAACAGTCATCGTTTATCTCGCGACGGCGCCTGGCAGTGCCAGTCGGTTTCCCCTGATCTTACCCACATCAAACAACAAAAATCCGACAGACACGCACACATGCATGGCAATAGTTTTATCCTATAAAAGTGTCGACTGTCCCTACAGAAATCCGACAGTTATCATCTACCTCGAGGCAATCGACAGTCTATTTCCACCGTTTCCACTGACGTCGGACAATATAAATCCGACATGACACACATCAAACAACATGCATGGCACAAGATTTATCCCTAAAATCATCCAAATACTATGTCTAAAACAACAAAAAGTTTGTACCTTAGTGCCGATGGGGGCTTCTGCCTACGTCTCTTCGCATTCCGATAGTAGTCGATGCTGCATCTCTTTGCATTTCGACAGTTGTCGATGCTGCGTCTCTATGCGTTCCGAGAGTTGTCGCGGGGTTTAGCAGTAACACGAATATTTAGTTTAACGACAACGCATATTAAGACGTGTTTAATACATTAATGTTGCTTACAATGACTAAATCCAACACCCGAAAGTTATTAATTTCAACAGGCCAGGAATTGCAATACAAAAAATAGACTATGTTGCTTACATCAACATTTGGGATATATCATCCTCTGTCATGTAGTGGAACTGGGTTTCGGCAAGTTTGACGATTTTGCCCGAAACTTCCACAGCGCCCGCAATTTCGAGAGGAGTTAGACTCATCGACAGAAGGGATTCGATTCCTTCGAGAACGACCGACTGGTCTACTCATGACTGGCGGGAGAACCACTCTACTGCGAACCTCCTCAGGAACCACCCAATCCTCACTAACTCCAACAGGAAAAACTGGGAAAGCATATGCATGTAGTAATGTTTTACTGGTATACCAATGGCCACAATAATCGTGGCACGTAAGTAGATTCATACGTTTGCATACAGCTAATACATATGTTGACAAAAGCTGGTCAAGATCAAACACCCGGCACGTGCATGTACGAGCATGCATGTCAACAATGCTAACACGGTCGTTGCCTCTAACCTCATACATAGTAAGAGATATACCACTAACCCTCAAATGCTCTCCCTCCTTTAAACACTCCTCCATCAACTTGTTTGCCCAGGGGCGAGAGATGTGATTCTGAGTTAGCAAATAGCTGTCGACGCTCATAGAACCATTTCTACAAGTTGGCTTGGAAATAATCAGCTAACAATGTCATCGGGAGGAATCGATGGTTTCGCAAACAGCTGTTCATCGACTCAGCTATATTTGTTGTTCTTATGTTATACCGTCGACCATGAAACTGTGAACGTGCCCATGTCTCGACTCCAATCTCTTGAAAATAAGTTACTGCTGCTGGCATATACGATTCAATTTGTCGCATATGATAGTTGAAATCAGCACAGTGATATGTCCTTACAGCTTGGTAGTACAATTCCAACAAAGTCTTGTTCTTGAACGTTGCCTTTAAGTTACCCTTCAGATGATGAGTGCATAATCCATGCAGTGCATGAGGAAAAACTGCTAGAACAGCACGTTCAATACTACGATGATGGTCAGAAATAAAGACAAGATCTCGGACATTTTGTACAATATGATCACACAACTGTCTCATGAACCAGTTCCACAAGTCATCATTTTCAGAATGCCTAATTCCAAATGCCAAGGGGTATATTTGTTTATTTCCATCCATACAAGAAGCTAAAAACATTGTACCTCTAAATTTCCCTTTCAAAAAAGAACTGTCAACTGCGATAACTGGCCTAATTGATGATGCAAATCCAGCAATAGAGGCCCCCATAATCATGAAAAAGTATCTGAAATGGTTCTCGTCATCAGTTTCTAAAGACGTTTTGATCCCCGGGTTTGCTTTCTCAATCATGTACATGTACTGGGGGAGTAGTGTGAATGATTCCTCATGAGATCCGTGAAGTTCTTACAAAGCTACCTCCTTTGCTCTCTATGCCTTGTTGTATGTGATATTAACACCCAATGGCTCTTGAACATCGGACTTAATATCCTTCGGACGATATATTCTCGATGCCTCAACGAATTTGCTCTTAATATGTTTGCTAATGACATGTGCAGTTGCTTGTTTGTGAATTGGGTGAAGTCCGGCTCCGGAGCACGTGTGGTGGTTCTTATACTTTTTCACTTGGAAGAAATGTGAGTCGGTCACCTTTATGGCACATAAACGCCATTTACAAGATTCAGTCCAGCAGACAACCTCAAACGTTGTTGTGTTGGAGTTCCTTACCTTGAATTAAAAGTTCCGTCTTAATACCAACATCGATAACTTCTCACGAAGCTCCGTTTTGCTGTTAAACATTTGCCAACTCCAACCTCAATCCCGTCAACTACAAACGATGAGGCATCATCGCCATCTGTGGAAGGTGGATGCACAATAGGCGACATCCACCTGAATGTGTTGGCCCGACAGCTGTCATTCTCAGCGCCCACATTACCTTCTTCATGTCTACGATTTTCATCCACTCTCAGCTCATTATTCGACATCGGATCTTGCTGATGTTTATATACTGGACGAGTAGGTGTGGAGTGAATTAGAGGAGGCACGGTAGGTGTGGAGTGAATTGGAGAAGGCATGGTAAACGGTTCATCCTAGTTCACATCATTCAAGATCTCCCGTTCCCCCTCATTATCAAAATGTGGACCGTCTACATTGTGCCTATCAACAACAAAATCATCCAATCCCTCAATATCATTCTCAATACAAATAGTGCAATCATCATTGTCATCGTCAACATGCGCACTAACATCATCACTACCATCATCATTATCTTTGTAATCTTTATCACCACCATTGTCATCATTAACATCATCAATATTACCTAGACTCTCAAACTCTCTAATGTTGTCGAGATGACGTACCAATCTCGATGGCATCGACGGAGGCACCCCTTCTTCATTTTCAAATAACACCCTAACCCCAACTGACATACCTCGCATGCCCTGAACACTGCTCAAACTCAATGCCAACATCATCATTCAGTTGTGGTTGTGCACAAACAGGAGTAGACTCACTTAATTGGTTGCTTCCACTTACTGAACGAAACAAAGAGGGTTGATAAGATCCTTGTCGCCTGTGTACTGCATCAGATCTTGACCTCTATCTTTGCTTCTCCTTATCTTCAAGTTTGACAACTAATGGTGTATATGATTGTTGGTCCTCCAAACAATGTTGTATAAAAAAACAAACATCGTCGTTAGTCTCAATACGAATCGGCATTGGCATAACACCCTTACAAGAAAATTGAACCTCTAAACTTATTCTTTGCTTACGAAGATCCCAACCCATTTTAGTACTAATACAGTTAACCAACTCATTACAGGTAGCACACCTACGAATTATCAATGGCTTCCCCGTCCCACCGGCATACAAATAACCACCGTTCTCTTGCACAGTCTAAGAACCATTGTAAACAATGAGCATGCGTAAAGTTTCCATTTTCTGTATGATTGAGACATATCATATAAGTTCCATGGACAAAAAATAATTACGAAATTACTTGCAAAAGTCACAAAAACGAGTGTTTTGCCAAAACGCTCGACGACACTCGACACAAGACCCTCGACACTCAACACGCGACAAATAAGACTCGACACACGAATTCGACTATCTTTACATCCGACACTCGTCAAGTTTGGCACTCGACGTAGATACTCAAACGCTCGACAATTGACTCTCGACGCTCGACCAACAACTCTCGAAGATACTCGACATTCATAGTTCGAGATATTTGCACGTCGGTTTTCACGTATCCGACACTCGACTCTCGATACGCGATACACGAACTCGACGACATTTTCATCCGACTTCGTCGAGTTCGTCAATCCACCAGACGCTGGACGAAACTCGAACTCTCGACACTCGAACCTACAATTGGCACAACGCCTAGACACTCAACACTACCATCCAACATGTCGAGATTCAATCCGACAAAACCGCTCGACACTCGACGACACTCGACAAATCTCGTCTTCTTCATCCTTCGACTGCGATACCGGATTTCCGCACAATGACAGCCAATTTCCAACATATTTTCACACAAACGGTACTATCTCTAACCTTAGTTCACATACATATCCCAATTTTAAGCTATATAATGCGGTTGTCAGTTATCAAAACGATCAATAACGAAAACACTACAACCTTATGAAATTTTCATGTCATTTAGAGAGAGATTAAGGAAAACTGTTCTTTCGTTATTTGCTCAGCATCAACTGTTGAGGTTGTTTCGGATAGTGAAGTCTATAGGTCTATGACTGATTTCTTTGTTCTGAGTTTCGTTTACTGACTTTCTTTGATTTCGTTCGGAAGGGGAATTGATAATGTTTTGGAAAAATATTGATTATACAAGGGTATTTCAATCTTTTTTGCAAGAAAGAGTCTATGGCATGAAAATTTTTCAAGATGTGACCATTTTTCAACAAGCCCCCTAATTCTATCTATTTTCTCAATTTTCTTTTTTTTTTAATTCATTTTTTTAAAACGGTGCGTTTTATTCCTTTTACTCCTATAATACGGTGCGTTCACAAACCCCTATAAAACCCACCGATTTTCCGAAGCGAACTTCTTCCTGTCTCGTTGCCGCTGAAACCAACGCCGTCTCTGGAGGGCCACCTTGTATGTTTAAACCTCTCCCTCCATTGTAGGGTTTACAATCGAAATTTAATTCGTTCACAGTTTCTTTCTCAGTTTCTTTCGTCGAAGACTCCGTTAAAACAATGGAATCATTGAAGAGAAAGTCGACGGAAGAGCCTTCTGCTTCAGCAACAACAGAAAGTCTCCGGCCGCAGAAGCAACAGAGGGAGAATGGAACCGTTTTTCTCGACCAACCTGTAACTTGTCTTCACGAAGTGTCTTATCCACCTGGCTATGTGCCTTCCGAAGCCGCAGCGGCAGTAGCAGCAGCTCAAGCTGACGCCAAACCGGCCAAAGAGTTCCCTTTCACTCTCGACCCGTTCCAGTCGGAAGCTATTAAGTGTCTCGATAACGGGGAGTCCGTCATGGTTAGTGTATCACGGAATTCGTTTTGTTTTTTTTGATGATTTTGATTGGTTCTGTGTTTGTTTTGGTGATTGCTCGGTCTTGTTTGTTTGTGAATTTAACTTTTGTGTTGGAAGCTCTAATTGATAAGAACTTAAGTTTTGTTGAGAGTGAGTTTGACTAAAAGCGCTTTTAATGGAAATAGCTGAAAGCCTTTTTTTTGAGTTCTTTAACAAGCTGCTGAAGTGCTTCTTTTCACCCGACTTTGATTTGGAAAGCTGTAATTGAAAAAAGAAAAAAAATTGGCTTTATTGGGAGTGTGTTTCACTAAAAGCGCTTTTAGTGGAAGTACCTGAAAGCGCTTTTTGAAGAAGTACTTTTCAAGTGTTTTTTAAGAAGCAATTGAAGGCTTCTTTTCACCTGCATTTTAGTTGGAGGCGATAAACTTAATTTTCCTTGGGAGTTTGTTTGGCCAAATTTTCGCTATTTATGGAAGTACCTGAAAGCATTTTTGGGACAATTTCTTATCAAGTGCTTCTTTAACAAGTAATTGAAGCCTTATTTTTGTCTGAAAATATTTTCTTGGATGCCAACGCTTTTTAAATTCCTAGAAGCACTTCTGTTTTGTTAGAGGCAGTCCCAAATGCTTTAGCTATGATATTACAATGGTTATAAGTTGCTTCCTCGTAAACAAAAAGGTTTTCAGTGTATTATTTTTAGCTTTTTTGTAAACTGAAATTGCTTTTTGTGTATAAATGGACAGGTATCGGCTCATACATCAGCTGGGAAAACTGTTGTAGCGTTATATGCAATTGCTATGTCGTTGCGGAATAAGCAACGAGTTATATACACTTCACCAATTAAGGCACTCAGCAATCAGAAATTTAGGGAGTTCAAAGAAGAGTTTTCAGATGTTGGCTTGATGACTGGGGATGTAACAATTGATCCTAATGCTTCTTGTTTGGTAGGTGTTTTTGATAATGTCAATTTTTGGTTATTGAAGCATTTGCATTTAGCGATTGCTTATGCAGTTCAATTTCAGGTGATGACAACTGAAATCTGGCGTAGCATGCAGTATAGGGGTTCAGAGATTACAAGGGAGGTTGCATGGGTCATATTTGATGAGGTTCATTACATGCGTGATCGTGAGAGAGGTGTGGTTTGGGAGGAGAGCATTGTCATGGCCCCAAAAAACTCTCGTTTTGTATTCCTCTCAGCAACAGTGCCTAATGCAAAGGAGTTTGCTGATTGGGTTGCTAAAGTGATTAACTGTGCCATGCCTGAATTTTTTTACCATATTTTGTGTTAAAACTATAAAAAACATTGTTTACAGCATTTTGTACTGAAAAACAGATAAAGATGGTTGCTTTTGCTCACATAATGATTATGCTTAATGAATACATAAGTGATATCGTTATTGTTAAAAGATGAAGACTTCACATATGGGCTATGTTCAAGAGGAGAAATTGTAAAAGGTCTTCGTATGGTAGACTGCCGATTTGGATCCTTCTGTGCGTGCCTGTTGAACCATAACATTCTCTCATTTGTCATAGCAACCTTGGTCGATTTGATTATAATTGAACCGTTAATGGAGATATGTGCCTGCATACTTATCTTGGTGGGTTTTATGCAGGTCCACCGGCAGCCATGTCACATTGTTTATACTGATTATCGACCAACTCCCCTACAACACTACATTTTCCCTGCTGGAGGTCATGGTCTATACTTGGTGGTGGATGAAAAGGGAAAATTTCGTGAGGACAGCTTTCATAAAGCTTTAAATGCTCTAGTCCCTGCCAGTGAGAGTGACAAGAAAAGAGAGAATGGCAAGCGGCAGAAAGGTTTGGCTGGAGGAAAACTTGGTGAAGAAAGTGATATCTTCAAGATGGTGAAAATGATCATTCAGCGTCAATATGATCCTGTCATACTTTTCAGCTTTAGCAAAAGGGAATGTGAATTCCTTGCAATGCAGGTTACCTTCTTCTTTGTTTGTTCGAATACTTACATATATGCATATGTTTGCTTTGACGATGGGTGGGAGGAGTTGTGCATGTTTTTCAGGCCTAGCAGGTGTTAGCTTGGTCAAAGCTTTTAGTCATTAATGTGGTTTCTAAGTTGAGTGAGCTTTTAAAGACTGTGACCTATATCCTTAGGCTATGATTTACTTGAAATTCTGGATAACTACTTAGCATTATTATCTATTATAGTGGGTACGAAATCTTTTGAATTTGGCTGAAGCTAATGTCAAGTCATTTACCTGTACCCATAGCTTTTCCTTTTTTTTTTTTTTTTTTTTTAATTTCCTTATAGTTACCTTTCAAAATATGAGAATACTTATCTCTCTCTCTCTCTCTCCCCTGTTTTTGTTATAGATGGCAAAAATGGATCTAACGGATGATGATGAGAAAGCGAACATAGAAACAATCTATTGGAGTGCCATGGACATGCTTTCAGATGATGATAAGAAGCTACCTCAGGCAAGTTTTCATTTTTCTTCTTCCAAAACAATGTGTTTTTCTGTATGTGTGTGTTGTCTGTTTGTGTCTGCCGGACTGAACTTGTGTGCCTGATTTTCTTTGAGATATCGACCTATTGGAACTTTTTTTTTTGGCTGAGAGACTTTGAGACTCTCCATCTTGCAAATTAACTTTCAATGTTCATTTCTCTCTCTACCTAAAAGAGAAAAGGTTAGATCACTTTTTTGAACCTATTTTGGTGGTTCAACAAGCAAATATCAATTATTTTATCATTATGTGGGTGGTGAATGGGAGTTGACTTCTATTTCTTGAAGCCAAATTTAGGTTTCCTCATTGCATGCACATCCCTTTTTTGTGATGATTTTCAGCATTTAGTTTGCAGTATCATGTGGATGAAGTACCCTGTAACTTTTTTTCCGAAATGAGGAATACTATTCTGGAATTTATTGGGTGTTTTGTCATTGTATTAGATTGTTCTTATTATAAATGCATTTGGTTCCTCTACCGTGTTTTACATATGGCCAAGGATTTTTGTGCAATCCCATGTATCTTAGTTTGATATATAGGCTGATTGTGTATTAGCAATATTTAATTATGTGACTGTATATTATTTGTACACAGGTTTCAAATATGTTACCCCTTTTGAAACGTGGAATAGGTGTGCATCATTCTGGCTTGCTTCCCATACTGAAGGAAGTGATTGAGATATTATTTCAGGAAGGTCTGATCAAGGTTAGGAGCAAATTACGCATTTACTCACACACACACACACACA
The DNA here is from genome assembly GCA_013180625.2 of Boswellia sacra. NCBI lineage: Eukaryota > Viridiplantae > Streptophyta > Magnoliopsida > Sapindales > Burseraceae > Boswellia > Boswellia sacra. The sequence goes on along the minus strand of SNVD02002025.1, from coordinate 91,605 downwards.
CACATACACACACACATATAAAAGAGTAAAATCTTTTCAGCTTTAATTTATCTCAGTCCTGTGTTCCCTTTCTTCTTTCCCCCCTCTTCTCCCATGTGTTTGTAGTTCCATGAAGGCTGAAAACTTTTTCCTTTAGTGTTTGTTTGCCACAGAGACCTTCAGCATAGGCTTGAACATGCCTGCAAAAACTGTTGTGTTTACAAATGTGCGCAAATTTGATGGGGATAAGTTTAGATGGTTATCCAGCGGAGAATACATACAGATGAGTGGCCGTGCAGGTCGTCGAGGCATTGATGAACGTGGGGTGTGTATCCTTATGGTTGATGATAAGATGGAACCTTCCACTGCTAAAATGATGCTTAAAGGAAGCGCTGATAGTTTGAATAGGTAGATATTCTGAATATGCTATCTATTTGTTTCCTTTCTTTGCCATTGGTCTGACTATTCATATGCTGCATGTGATTTCTTGGAGTTTTTCACTTTCTGAATACAATGAGATATGCTTATGGGTTATATAATTAGCAAATAATTTATTTTGGCAAGACTTTGGTGCCACTGTAGATTTGAATATTTCATAATAACACACTAAATGAATAATGACCAAGTCTCATTTGCTACTAAATGCATTAGCTATGTGAATCTTTTGCACCATTTGGCAATGTGATAAGACGCCAAGAGATACCTGTGCAGGATTTTTTTTCTAATTTCTACCTGGCTCTCTGTTTTTCTCGCACTTGGCCACCATAGTAATATTATAAAATGCTAACAGGAGCTAAAACTTTAAATATGAAATTTTATCCTGGGGAGTTTATGTCTTTCCTTTCCTTGATCTTTTAACATTTGTGAATATGAAATCATCTAATAAGGTCAATTAGTTATTGATACTTCTCTTTAAACTAGTTTTCAGTTTTTATGGATGGTAAATGTTGGTATCTTCCATTTCTGCTGTTAAGTCCTTTATATTGTTGAGGTATGTCAGCAAATTAATAGTCATAAGGCTTGAATGTTTCTGATGATAAGGATGAAAGGATGCCAAATATTGTTCTTGTATTTTATGGCCATAGTGCATTTCTGGTTCTGGATCACGTACAATGTTTTTGACTGCAATTGTATGACATTCATATAGGCTTCTTCTGTTTCCATAAGTGCTCCCCGTTGACTTTAAATTTTTTTTCTAGTGCCTTCCATCTAAGCTACAACATGCTTTTGAATCAAATCCGCTGTGAAGAAGGAAATCCTGAGAATTTACTCCGTAATTCGTTCTATCAGTTTCAAGCTGATCGTGCCATCCCTGATCTTGAGGTCAGTTGATGTTGAAAGTGGCCTCGAATTGTATGATCCTCATTGTAGTCTGTTGATTTTGGTTTTGTTTGTTTTAGAAGAAGGAAACTGAATAATTTTGATAAACTATCCTGAATTATCAACCATTATCATTGCTTTTGTTAATATTATTTTCTTGTAACAATGTTCATTTCTCTTGACAAATAACAGCATTAATTCTTGGGGGGTGAGAATAGGCTGGATGATTGGGGATGGCTTTGCATAATTTAAAATATTCATAAAATCAAGAATTTTGTGGAGAGATATAAAGGCAGGAGGATAAAAACCTTCTCAGCGGGCCATTATTATGCGAAGCATGAGAAGCTGATTTAATGTGGAGCAAGAGAGCTCATATTATGATCAATAAGAACTTGCTTTATTTTTTCTTTTGTAAATGGGAGAAAAAACAAAAGGAAGACCGTGGATATAATTTTTTTTTTTTTTTAAATTCTAGCTCAAAATAAAATAAAAAGGAAATTCAATTATATAGATTAAAATGTTTAAATTTTACTTACCTTGCACCTTGCATGGTTTTTCATTTAAATTAGTATAAACTGATTGCTTTATCTGGGTTGTTTAGTCTCTATATTCATAGCTACATCTTAATCTGATAATTAAATGTTACAGCGACAAACAAAGGTCCTTGAAGAGGAGAGGGATTCAATGATAATTGAAGAGGAAGATAGTTTGAAGAGTTACTATAATCTGCTACAGCAGTACAGAAGTTTGAAGAAGGACATTCGTGATATAGTGTTCTCTCCAAAGTATTGCTTACCATTTCTGCAACCAGGCAGGTTTATTTGTATTGGATGCACGAGCGATGAAAAATCTCCATCTTTCTCCACTGTGGATCAGGTTACATGGGGAGTAATAATTGAATTTGAGAGGGTGAAAAGTGTTTATGAAGGTATGAACTCATATTTGTGTGTGGTTGGCAGTGCCATAGCAATCTAGATTGCTAATATTCTTTGGTGAATTAATGATCCAGATGATGAAAATAGAAAACCTGAAGATGCAAACTACACGGTTAATGTCCTTACAAGATGTGTCGTTGGCAAAGATGGAGTAGGGAAAAAAACTTTTAAGATTGTGCCACTTAAAGAGTCTGGAGAACCTGTTGTTGTATCAGTTCCCATATCTCAGGCAACATACCTTACTTTTTCTTCTGTTGAGATGTATTTTCATGCCTTTGTTTTTTACTCACAAAGTTCCCGCTATCAATATTTCTTTTATGACTCGTGATTTCTATCTTAAATTTCTGTTTTTATGTTTCCTAAGTAGCTTTATGTAAGTTGTCGACATTGCATTGTTCTTTCAATTTAAAAACTTCAGGATTTGCCTTGAAATGAACTGAAGGTTGGAGCTGATGTTCTATGTTTTAGCTGGTTGTGGGATCCAATTGAAATGTTTTATGTATAATCCTATGAAGTAAAGTGTTGACATTTTACGATTAATATCTACTACTTTTCTCACTGAAATAAATTAAATTTCACTTTTTGTTTATTGACAGAATTTTTACTTATTTTGTGTAAATTTTGATCCTCAATAGAAATAAATTAATAAAATAAAGTAATTTTCTCCTAGGTTTTAGAAAATCTATTTTGACTTGATTTACATTTTTTTTGTCTCATCAACTAAACTAGGGATTGGGTGTTGCCCTCTCTTTGATTTTTTGTTTTCGTAGTGGTCTGCTGGTTCATATATGCAACTCTTTTTAGATTTAATAAATTTTTTTTAAAATTCTAATTTAATTTAATTTTAATTTTGTTTTTAGTTTATGTTTCCGTTGTGTTTTTGTTTTTGTTTTTGTTTTTTGTTTTTTGTTTTTTTCTTTTTGCAGTTTCTTATTAAAAAAATGGTTATATTGTTATTTAGGAAAAAGAATTGGCTAAGAAGAGCTTTTCTGTGGTGATGCTTTTTAACTTTCTCTTATTTTTCTTAATTCTACTGAGTTATGAGATCCAAAGAAGGAGAATTTATCTGCTTTCCTGTCTTCTGCAGATTATCAGTTTAAGCAGTGCTCGCTTGCCTATGCCAAAGGATCTTTTGCCGTTGCAAACTCGAGAGAACATGCTGAAGGCAACACTAGAATTTCTTGCTAGAAATCCTAGTGGATTGCTTCTGGAACCTGAAGCAAACATGGGGGTATGTTACTGCACTTTTCCTTTGCATATTGTTTCTTTGTCATCTTCTTAAAAATCTTTATCACAGAAATTTGTCATTCTTTAGATTCGAAGCAGCTCATATCAGAAAGCAACGCGTAGGATAGAGGCTTTAGAGAACCTGTTTGACAAGCATGAAATTGCAAAGTCTCCGCTTATTGAGCAAAAGCTCAAAGTGTTACACATGAAGCAAGAATTGACAGCCAAGATCAAGTCCATCAAGAAACAAATGCGTTCTTCCACTGAATTGGCATTTAAAGATGAGCTGAAGGCAAGAAAACGGGTTCTTCGGAGGCTAGGGTATTTCTCCTCACTTTTTATCTTTTCTTTTCTCCATTAGTTTCCTCTGTTAATTATTTGATTTGTGCTTTAGCTTGATTGATTTGTAGACAATGTAGCAAGAAATTGCTTCTTTAGTTGTGTGATAACTTTTTGAGTGAAATAGCACTGGGAAAACATATTCCTTTGACTTGCACATTTTCCTGGGGCTTTGTCCATTTCTCTTTGTATCTGTGATAGGAGTTCACACTCAGTGTGCCATGATAAATCAGTCCAGGCCACAATTTTTTATTTCCACCTCTGTTTTCTGCATATGTCCCTTTTTATTGTTATATTTACCTAATTACTGGTACACCAATCTAGTTTAAAAATAATTAGAGACAATTTCTACGAGATTTTCTCAGGTTTGGGAGGTCTGACAATTTAGGGAATCTTGAAATTAAATTGAAGTTTTCAGGGGAGGTTTTGGATGAATTTCAGGACTAATGCAGTCTTCCTTTTTTTTTCAGCCAAACGTTAAGAAAGGTCAACAAAAAATTTTCTTGATAAATACAAGAAGTGTAGTTTAATGTTTAATGTTTACACTAGTTATGAGGATCAAGTATTTGTTGCAAATTAATCAAATGTGACTCATGTCGAAGAATGAAAATCTATTTGGTTCAAAGGCAATAAGTACCAACATTTCTAATGAAGGAACTATATTATCCATATCATTTATTAATTAGACAGAAACAACATCTAAAGATTGAAATGTGTTCGCTGGGTGTTCTAAAGGCGATGAGTAGATTAGCCTCTAAATTAGCTGGTGTATTTATCCACATCAATTATCAATACTTTGAAGTTTCAGAATAACGTTGGAATTGCATTCTACATTTTGACATTACGTGTCAAAATATTTTTCCTTGCAGGAAAAAAAGAAAAAGAAAAAAAAATAGTTATTCATTGAACTATCTTCTGATGATGTTGTGGAATGTTTCAGATATGTCACAAGTGATGATGTTGTAGAATTGAAAGGAAAAGTTGCTTGTGAAATCAGTAGTGCTGATGAGCTGACCCTGACAGAGCTCATGTTCAATGGAGTACTAAAAGAAATAAAGGTGGAACAGATGGTAGCTCTTCTCTCTTGTTTTGTGTGGCAAGAGAAGCTTCAAGATGCTACAAAGCCCAGAGAAGAACTTGAGTTGCTTTTTACACAATTACAAGATACAGCTAGGAGAGTTGCCAAACTTCAGTTGGAGTGCAAGGTATTTTGTGGGACTTAATCGTGGAATTTGTTTCTATGTTCTTTTGGATTTTACATTATTTTCTATCAATATTTATCCTACTCAAAAACTTATATTTTATAAGAAATCATTTCTCACTATATGTTGTATCTTTAATTCGGTTTTACACTGGTGAATCTTAGTCATTATTGACGTAACATAATATAGTTTAAATTTTACTCATTCTGAAAGAACTAAATTTATTTCTTAGGTCCAAATTGACGTCGAGAGTTTTGTGAGTTCATTTCGGCCAGATATAATGGAAGCTGTTTATGCCTGGGCAAGAGGATCCAAATTCTATGAAATCATGGAAATTTCGCAGGTTTTTGAAGGTAGTTTGATCAGAGCAATTAGGAGACTGGAGGAAGTGCTTCAGCAGCTTATACTAGCAGCAAAGTCCATTGGAGAAACAGAGCTCGAATCAAAATTTGAAGAGGCTGTTTCCAAGATTAAGAGAGACATTGTCTTTGCAGCATCATTGTACTTGTAATTTACCTGGAGCCTTTACCTCAATGCTGCAGAAGATAAGTTATACCTGAACTCAAGACTTTCCTCTTTGTGCTGTAAGTCGACTTACTGAAAAACTAAAGAGGAAGGATGCATGTTGAAGTGATCCAAGTTCACCACATGTGGATGAAAAATGAGAAAACATTGGTGAAGTGGTGAGTGAAGTTTCGTCGTAAGAACCAGTAACATGCTTCTTCGAGTTATACCTCTGCGATGGCAATGTTGCAGTTCTATGCAAGAAAAAGATTGGATGATGGAGTTGAAGGCTGAATAGAAGCTTCATGGCAGTAATTCTGGAAGAAGGTTCCCTTTTTATTTACTGGGAAGATGAGTCTTGTGTGATATATTTAGTAGTCAGTTAGCATACTGTTTGTTTACTAGAAAGAACGATGTATCCCTGGAAAACTAAAAGGGGAAGAAAGCAATTTTGTCTGTAGCATTTTGTGTAATTGGGCAAATCGTTACGTTTCTGCAGAATTCACATCAAATTGTCTGAGATCTGTAATTGTGAATGTACCGAATTCAAAATATTGTTGACAATATTTCTGTGTTTTGTTTCTCAACCCCCCATAATATTCTTATTAAGAAATTGAAGTGAAAAGCAAAAAGCACCAATTTATTTAAAGAAGTGACAACTATTTGTCAATGAAAACTATCTTTTGAAATGATAAAGCCGTGTATTATCCTTAATCTGTGAGAGTTTGAAGTGAACTAAATTTCCAGTTGAACATGATTACTGGTCTGTTCCAAATATTACCATTGGATGTCCTCGACGGTGATCTTATCTAATCTAATCAATTATCTCTGTATGCAAATTAATTTATTTTTCAAATAATGCCTACTGTAAATTAGCCTCAAAACATTTCAGCAGCAGTACCAATAGCACCAAATACTCATTTTTCTGAATGCAAAACTGGGAACGTTTTTGGACCAAATTATCAATAAACTAAACTCTTGCTAATTACAATCGTTTTCTTCCTCAGAAATCAATGATGGCTCATCACAACCATCGGGAACAACGAAGTTCAGAAAAGACAGCCATTGGCATCCATGTTCGTGGGCTGTCATCCACCACATACGAGTCAATTTCCTTACACGACAACATCGCAACACCGCAGCACGATGAAGACACGAGGCGCCGTTCGTTGAAGCTAATAAAAATCGGTTTATTTTTGCTTCTGTTTTTGCTTTTGAGTTTGATTTCTGTGTCTTTAATCTCACTAAGCACATCATATTCATTTCCTCTAACGTTTGAAGTTGATTCACTTAGAGTAAATCCCTTCAACATCTCCTCTTCTCACTTGACAGCTAATTGGAATATCACTTTCTCGGTTTCTGAGATCAATTCAAAGGATAATATTGCTTATTACTGTGAAGATATTAAAGTTTCGGTTTTCTACAAGGAGGAGAACATCTCATCTGCCATGACAAGACCCTTCTTGAAGAAGGGTGGGGAGAAGGAGATATTTGTGCAGGCAGATATCAGTGTTGTCTCCGAGTACATTGATGGATCAATTGCAGACGCCATTGTTGCAGATTGGAGAAAGGGCACTGTTGGGTTCACTGTGGAAATGAAAGGAGTACTTAGAAGTTTTGATCCTGATGAAGAAAAAGAGTTAAGGAAGCTTATGATGACTACCTCTTGTGAGAAGGTTATGGTTGCATTTTCATATGACAATGTGTCCGCAGGGGTAATGTATAGTGATCCAATTGAATGTGATGCTCAAGTTGTCTCCTGAATTATGGTTGCTTAGGAACATATGGCACTAGCTATTTTTTATCAACTATGTTTCTGTTTCTTTTCTTTGTTTAGCTAGAATTGATATTAGGAGAGATTTGTATTAATTGTTTTCTTAATATTGAATATTTCAGATGACAGGGATGAGTAGCATAATGTTTGATTTGAATTCAAAGCATTTTGGCAAGATTTATATGGCTTTTTGTTTGATTTTCAATTATCTAACAGCGTACTGTTATTTATATGAAATAGTACGACATTCTTAAAGAATTAGAAATAGGTTGAGATAATATATAAAAAAATAAATAAAAAATATTGCATTTTTTTAAAACAACTGTTATAGGAATTTATAATTTATATATAGAAGGGATCTTTTTACACAAATTTAAAAACAAATTTTGCAACTATTGATCCACATAATCCAGCGAGTTAAACATCACCAAATAAAATTTTGCATTAAGAGATCCACTCCCTTTATATATATACACTTACATAATTAGATAAATATAAAATTGCTATTTATAAAAAGCCTTTAAAATTCTATCTCAAATCAATAATTAGATAAATTAGAAGTACTATTTAAAAAAATTATAAAATTCTATATCAACTCATGTATCCAAAACATGTGCATTAATTTATGAGTTTGCTAACATCAAAAAATTGAATGCATATAACAATTTTTTGAATGTATACAACAAAGTTTGTGTCACACATTGAAAGATTGATGCCATACCAACTTGATAAATATAAACTTTGTACACAATCTACATAATTATAACATTTACTTTTAACTTATACTACACCGACTATGTAAGTATAATATTACTCTTAACTTATACAAATTAAAGTAAATTTAGAAAAATTCCAAATGAAATCTTCTATCATCACCCAATCTTAATGAACTTTTGTAAAATATTTTTTGGATTAATAATAATTTGCCTCTTAGGTTACACTAAAGCTCATAATTGGGCAAAATGAAAATCTCATCAACCAATTTCAAGTTTTTTAAAAATTCTAAATTACTAATGACAATAAAAAAAATTATAGATATTTTTTTCTTTAATATAAATTACTTTAAGTTTATCGGCTAAACAAAAGTAGTTGAATTACATCACGTTCATTTTTTTTATGAGAGACCTGAAAAAATAACTAGTTAAAACCTCTAGGCAAGCAACACCAACATAATCAGCAAAAAAATCCTATTAAGACTACATAGGGGGTTCTCAAGCTTGTGATATACTAATGGTTGACTCTTAGCCCAATTGACCATTGTATCCGACACTCTGTTGCCTTCACGAAGTGTTTGTTGCATTTTGATCTCCTAATCCTTATACGTCATCTCCCTACACATAAGGACAACGTTGGCAAGACGAGAATGAATCTCTTTAGAGGCTTTAATGATCTACAAAGCTACCATTAATAAGAATATTTTACTTATTATAACTTTTTTTAATAAACATATTTCATTAAAAGTTTTTAAATTATGATTTTTGGCGTACTATTTTAGGTAGAGAGTATCATTTTAGATACAAAACACTCCATACTTAAATTTTTATTAAAATTATGATTTTTGGAGTACTATTTTAGAAATGATATTAAGCAATTTATATATGAATAATACTACATCTACAACTAAATTTAGAAAATTTAAAACTATTTATAAATAAGAATATTTTGTTTTAAAGCTTAAAGTCATATGTGATAACAATATCTTTATGAGAGAAGTATATCATTAATCGAAAATTAAGCAATTCAAAAACAATCTTTATCAATCTAATACTCAACTCCAAATTTAAGAATATAAAAGTCAAGAAGCGCAACAAATGTTATCCCATTACATATCCAAAGTGAATGTAAAATCTCTTTCTCTATATATATCGATTTATTCTTCAAATAAAAACAAATGCCCTACTTCCGAGTTTCGACTCAAACATGTCAACAACGGTATCAAATAATCAAAACCAAACCTCACAGTGGTAAGTACTCCTTGTTCTATATGCAATGAATACTTCAAACACTTTTTGGCCAAATTATTACTAAATTCTTTATTAATTTCAATCTTTTTTTTTTTCCTTTCTTCTTCAGCCACAACCGGGCATTGGCAACTATGTTGGTGAGCAGAAATCCACCGAATAGCAGTCACCCCTCCACCACAGAACGATAAAGACAAAGAAAGGAAGCGCTTGAAATTTTGGACAGAAATAATCTTTTCACTTTTATTTCTTTTGGCAATTTTGGCATTGGCTTGCAAGATTGCATTTCCATCACCACCACCATTTCCTCTAAAGTTGGGAGTTGATTCACTTAGTGTACATCCCTTCAGCGTCTCTTCTTCTCACCTAACTGCTCATTGGAATATTACTTTTAGAGTCTTCGACACTTGCTGTAATTTAAATGACGCTTATTACTTTGAATATGTTAATGTTTCGGTTCTTTACAAGGAGGAGAACTTCTCATCTGCCAGGATAAGACCCTTCTTGAAGAAGGGTTGGGAGGAGGAGATATTTGTGCAGGCAGATGTTAGTGTTGTCTCTGAGTATATCAATGGATTAATTGCAGAGGCCATCGTTGAAGATTGGAGAAAGGGCACAGTTGAGTTCACTGTGGAATTGAAGGCAATAATTTGGAGTTTTGATTTTGGTAAAGATAAAGAACTAGCAAGCTTTTGACTGTCTCATGTGAGAAGGTTATTGTTGCATTTTCATTTGAAAATATTACCGCAGGGATCATGTTTACTGATCCAATTGTATGCAATACTCAATACTACGTAATTGTTTCCTGCAGAATAGTTGCCTCATCATCTTTCTTTTCGTTTCATTTATTTGTTAATTTACCGTTATGATTGATATAGGGTGAGTTGGATAATTGTTCTTACTGGCAGACAGTATCACATATTAAAGTACTTCTTAGAAATTACCTTTTGACGAAACTTTGGATTATACTACATTAAATCATGATATATTGCCTTAGTAGAAGAATTTTTAGATACGAATAATCTCATACACTAATTTTTTTTTTTTCCATAATATCTATAACAACTATTTTAACTTTGCAAAACTTTAGATTACGATACACATGACGTGACTCGATGAAATGTTTCGGCTAGGAGGACATGTCATAAGACCCTTCTTCAAGAAAAAATATATATTGTTTTGGAATTTAATATTAAAACTTTGCAATTTTGTAAGGGTTTTTATTAAAAGGCTAGGCAACTCAACTATAAAGCAAATAAGAACGAGCCACCATCCTTTAAATAAGGAGATTCCCTTCCAAAGTAAAAAGAACAAAGAATAATGTTTTTGATTTTCTTTCCTAAACCAAATAAAATTAGATATTCAATTTTTAAATAAAGAAGACCAGCTATCTTCCTTAAGGATATTGATATGCTATGGGATAAACTTCATAATCACTAATGAATAATACCATAACTTGATTTTGTTAATGGACTTGGAAATTTTCATAGCTTGGCTTTTATTCAGGCGATTTCAGAGTAGAATTTTCTGATCTTTCTCTCTTGATTAGTATAAGATCTAATTAGATCCCTGTAATATTTGATTGGACCGTAGACCAACACTTGAATATTTTGAGATAATGAGCAAGGGATTAAAAGAAGAGTTACGGTGACAGTGCAAAAGTTTCAAATTATTATTTTAAAATTGACAAAAAAAAATTAAGACTATGAATCTGCCTCATGTGAGGTGGTTATGGATGCATTTTTAGCTAATCATAATATGACTGCAAGGTGGTGCTTCGAGGTACAAGGGAGTGCCATGTTGATCAATTGGGCTCTAAATAGGTCTAGGGTGTGTTCGATTGGAAACATGTGCTTGTTGCTAGTTTCAATTAATTTTCTTTTTACTGTTTAAAACTTTTCTGTTTTATATTTTATTTTATTATATATTTTTTTTATAGTGAGTTACAATATTTGAAAGACTAATTATTTTTTTGACTTCATTTTAGATGGGTAAGAGTTAGTAATAGTCTGGTTGCCAATATATATAATGTTTAGTTTGCCTTCTAATATATGATTACTTTTTTGAATTTAATTTTTATGGCCGCAAAATATTTATTAAAATAAGGTTACTCATCGATCCAAATTTCAATCTAAAGTCATGTAAAGCTAATTAATATGGCCAAATGCTTCTAGTTATGATATATAATGAAGAGGAGTGATATACATCCCAAAATTATCCCAGAATCATATATCCAAATGAGATGGCATAAAATTAAAACTATCACGTCACACTTCATCACTTTTTATATCATCATATCATTCACTTAGCAAGTTTATATTAAATACATCATTTGTGATACAAATTTAGGAAGAGTATCATTCTTCTATAACAAATAATATAGTAGCTTTAAACTTAATATCAAATCAATTGGACTGCGTAATTAGATTGCATAATTGTATGAAGTCTTTGGATACATAAGGTTAGAAAGAGATAAAAGAACTAAACCCTTAAATAATGAAGAATAATGATCATCTTCTTAGAATGAATTGGATCGCCAACCTTCCTAAACAAATTAAAAATACTCATCTACCTAAACAAATGAATATATTCACTTAATTATTATAACTTTTTTCAGTAAAGATATGTCATTAAAAGTTTTAGAGAATGAGGGTAGGGAGTATCATATTAGATACAAATAACTCTGAGAGTTCTGGAAGTATATAGTTATAAGCAATTTAACAGTAAACTATAACGTAAATCGGCATAGGAGGATTTTACGTGGTTCGGCTATAAAACCTACGTCCACGGACAGCTATAGAGTTGTAATTCATTAAGTTCTTGTTTGTATAATCTTTAGGATCATTTACAGTATTGATTCACTCTCACACACAGACCTAATCTTTGTAAAACAAAATCTTCGTAAAGATCTTAAACTCTAGTGACACTACCCACTCTCCGTCACAGATAACTTAACAACATACTATTAAGTTATACATAACATCTGATATCTGATATTGAATTACATACACATTTAACTCGCAAGTTATCTCAAGTGTCTACTAACTCACACAGACCCAATCAACAACTCATGTATGATTTCTATCTCTCATACATGAATCAAAGACTCAAGAAATTAAATCAAAGAAGACATTCCAATTTGCGTTGAAGCTCTTCTCTCAAATCTTGGAATGCTGAAACAAATAATGCTCCCAACTAATTAATGTCTTTTCCCCTACTTAAGTTAAAAAAATAACTTAGTATATATAGTGAGAGGCCTAGACGAAATCTCCTAGAAATCCTGTAAAAGATCTTAAATAAAATCACATTAAGATTAGGAGAAATAAAATAGGAAGTGATATAATAAAGTTCCTAAAGAGATTAGGATAAATATTCTTCTATTCTAATTAGGATACAAGTTATTATATCCTAATCTTAGAAGATATTTACTATAAATCAAATACTTCCTAAAATATAATTCTAGAAACAATAGAATAATCAAAATAATATTCTTGCTTCATCACAAGTTGAACAAAACATAACAAATGCATGACACATGCATGTTGTAACCAAAACTCTCGTTGTCAACGCTCTCGACATAAGTGCTCGACAAACATACTCGACACTCGACACTTTTAACACAACAGTCTCGTCACAAATCTTCTTTGCACATCTACACGACACTTCGATAGTCAACACTCGACACTCAACATGCTCGACACGTGATGTATACAAGCTCGATATGCAGATAAACTCGACACGCATATAATCTTGACAACTCGACATTACCTCATCACTCGACAATCTCGACAACTCGACAATAACTTGAAGCTTGACAAAACAACAACGCGACACTGGAAATAAGCTCGACAACAACACTCGACACATCTTAACACCAGCTCGACACAGTAACACTAACAATCTCCCCCTTTTTGGCAACTTGTGATGAAAACACCTAACTGTTTCCAAACTCATAACATAACACTGTCATGATTGATATAACCTTGCAAGATAATTCAGAGCGAATTAAAACATCCATCAAATGAAGTATGTAGATTAATAACACAAATCAAAAATTCGAATGCACACACAACATAAGAAGTTTAGTTATGTCTCCCCCTCACTTCTTACTTTTACCTTTGAGGAACAAGCAACAAAAATAGTAGTAAGAGAGAAACACAGTTTAAAGAGTTAACAAATAATAATATTAGAAAAAGTTCTGCAATAAGAGCAGCAAAGAAAAGCAACTCATAATACTTTCACTCTTCGCCCCTTTGCCCCTTATCTCCCCCTTGATTTTAGCACAAGTGGCCAAAATTAACTAAGTCTGGGAGACTTGTGAACTGGTGGAGAAGTGGAACTGCCAGGGTACTTTATGGTTCTGCGAGCAACAAATTTGACCCTACGCCTAGGAGTGGAGATAGGCTGTTCAGAGGGGACTGCTGCTGGTTGTGCTTCAATAGTATCAAAGGAAGTAGCAGTAACTTCAGCTACAACTCTGCGAATCTCCCTCTTTATTCTTTCTACACTAGTTTTTGTTGCCTTTCCATGTTGTTGTGTAAAGGGAACCAGTGACTCATCTGCTGTAAGAGGTGGTGATTGAATTGGTGGTGGCGAGGTATGAGGTTCTGCTTCAGCTGTTGCAAGGAGAGGGATATCTTGAGGTTCTTTCTTAGCAAGTGGTAAAGGCTGTTTTATTCTGGATTCTACTTGTGTTGGTTCATCTGACACAGATTCATCTCTTAAGGCTGGAGTTGATGATTCTATTTTTTGCTTCTTCTTCTAGTGAGATGGTTTCTTCACCACATCAATTTTCTTCTTTCCCTTCCTGCTAGATCCATTGGCAGAAGACTTGATTATCCTTTCCTTCTGCTTTTATGCTGCTGTTCTGTCTTTCTTAATAGCAAATTGTGCAGCATGACTTGCTGTTTGCATTTGTTTAGATTTCTCAGTTAGTGGTTCATCAGCCTCAGGTATTTCCTCACTTGGTTTTTTGGGAACCACGAGTTCAGTTTCCATGGGCTGTGGTGCCAGGGTGTCCTGCAAACTTTGCTTCCAAAACAGCTTGCTTGAGTTTAATTTCCTTAAAATCTCGCACAATTTCTATCAAAGTAGGGTTGATCAACTCAAGCTGCTCTTCAACAATTTTCATCTAATTTTTTCTGACTCTTTTTGGTTTTAGTTCAGGTGCAGGTAAGTCAGATTTATCATGCAATCTTTGAAGAAACCCCTTGGTAATGGGTTTAGATAGAATTTTTGTCTCTTTATTAAAACTCATAGGGATGTTGTTTTGTGCAAGAATCCCTTGAATCAAACAGAGAAACACAAGCAAGTAATAATCAGAATGATAGGATCCAATTTGGAAAATTGATCTATGGACTAACAAACCAAAGTTAATTGGTCGATTGGTGCCTAAACAAAATAGAAGTTTCATTCTGTCTTCCCGAACTTTATTTTGATGGGAAGAATGAAGCCAATTAAACTGAGCTATCTTATGCAACACTCGATATTTCTTCTTAAGGTATTGCTGGTTGATACCATCTCTTGGTTTCCATTCAATGTCTGTTCAACCAGTTAATTCCTTAACCACTTTAGCCATGTTATATTCCTAATTTAAAGAATGCATACTGCTTATTGGAATGTTTAGAAAAGTGTTTATGAAAATTGGAGAGAATTTCACAAACTTTCCTCGACAATAAACTTTGTGATAATGAAAAATTTTATGATCATCAATGGCAATAGAGATATTAGCATAAAATTCCTAAATCAAATTTTTCGTAGGGGGTAGGAAGTTTGATACCTTTCGAGTCCAGTAGATAGAGTCAATCATCTCACTCAGGCCATATGTGTTGAAATCCGATAGTCTCACTGGCCATTCCATTGCAGCTTTCGCTGTGAAGTGTACTTCACAAACTTCTGTTTGACAGCTGCTGTGAGGAATTTGTTGTACTTCGGCTTGACTTTATCCTTTATCTTCCTCACCAGCATTTGCTCATCCTCACTAATGGTAGGGGATCGACATCGATCTCTGCATGTGTGTGTTGTATCGAAGATGAATGAATGCTGTCAATCCTGTTGTAACTGGAGCTGCTGGGGGAAGATGAAGAACCGACTGTCTTTATCAAGTTAGATGAGATCTCCATTGATAGGGTTTGTAGTCTGTAGCAAAATTTTCAAGAACAGAGAAAGAGAGAAGGAAGACGCAGGACAGTGGAGAAGCTGTTGTTATGAATAGAAAAAGCCCTAAACCTATTTTGAAATATACTTGGCTTTTAAAAATAATTTTGTTTTTAACAAAATTTAATGTGAAATCTATTTCCAAAACCGTTTCGTAACTTCCATTAAAAGACAATAATTCAAATTTGATTCTAATCTGAATAAGGAATTCTAATAGAATTAGGATTCTCGCCACTGAGACTTCTCCCCCTCAATTCAATAATACTGACATGGCATTTGGACACATGGACGCACAAGAAACTTAAATGTTCGGTAAGCACAAAAAACATTGTTATGAAAAACATAACAGAATTCAGTTAACAATAACATAACAATAATATCTGAATTATCATATGAATCATTCTAAGAAAGCATATTTCAAAGCTGTGTAATTTTCACATGAAAGCTATTTTTCTTCGTGAGTCAATTGAGTGATCAACTTGAGCATGCTTCTTACACACACAAAAATTGATTTCAATGTGAATTTTTCTAGATTAATACAGTAGCTTTCACACAATATAGAGGTAGCCCTTTTCATATGAGTGGGTGACCTCAACATATTTTCTAGATACTCTGAGGTTACTCTCAATGATGGCTTTCACAGATTATATATTGGTAGCCCTCTCTGTATTTTTCATTTTAAATCAGTATCACACAAATTTTATATCACAGCTCACACATGCTAATTTAGAGGAAAACTTATAATACTACAAATATGAATAACATAACAACATACTGTGTTCATTCATATAACTGACAGATGCCTAAGGCTTTTCTTAGATTTTTAAATCTTGTTGTATCCAATGCCTTAATGAATAAATCAGCCAATTGTCTATCAGTGGAGATGTGTTCAATGTGTATCACTTCAGATTTTACCAGTTCCCTTATAAAATGGTATCTTATGTCAATATGTTTTGTCCTAGAATGCTGAACAGGATTTTTGAAAATATTTATAGCACTTGTATTATCACAAAACACAGTTATAGGTTTTTGTTCAATGCCATAATCACTTAACATCTATTTCATCCGTAATAGTTGTGTGCAACAACTCCCCGCTACTATGTATTCAGCTTTAGCACTAGACAAAGAACTAGAATTTTGCATTTTGTTATGCCATGAAACCAAGTTAGTACCAAGATAAAAACAACCCCCCGAAGTTCTCTTTCGGTCATCTACATTTCTTGCCCAATTACCATCACTAAACCTTGCAAGATATTCATTTATATCTTTAGAAAACCAGATCCCATAGTCATGTGTTCCATGAACATAACTGATGATTCTCTTAGTTGTTGCAAGATGTGATTCCTTTAGATTTGCTTGAAATCTTGCACAAAGTCCTACACTAAAGCACAAATATGGTCTACTTGCCGTGAGGTATAGCAGGCTATGAATAATACTTCTATACAAACTTGCATTAACATCTTTTCCTGCATTGTCTTTTGAAAGTTTAAGGTTAGTACTGATAGGAGTTTTCATTGGTTTTGCATTCTCAAGCCCAAATTTCTTTACAAGATCTTTAGCGTATTTTGATTGAGATATGAATATCCCGTCATTCATTTGCTTAACCTGTAATCTAAGAAAAAAATTTAATTCTCCTACCATGATCATCTCAAACTCTTCCTGCATCAACCTAACAAACTCATTAATCTTGCTTTTGTTAGTTGATCCAAAAACAATGTCATCAACATATATTTGAGCAACAATAAAATAGTTAGTACTACAAGAATTTTTTGCATATTTGTCACTTCACAAATTTTTTATTTGGCAGTTTTTTAAAAAAGTGAGAAATTTAACCATGTCTTAGAAGTCAAATCTATCAATTCATTTTATTTATCACTTTTTGTCTTATTCAATCATATATATATATCACATTTTTGTAAAAGTTTGACAAGTATGTGAAAATGTAATTTTTTCTTTTCCCTCTCAAATTTTCCTCTTTCTTTTTATTTTTTCTTTCAAATATGTGAATATAACATTTAAAATTTTAATAAATTTATCTAAATATAATTAAACAATATAATTTTATTTTTAATCTAAAATTCTAAAATTTTTTTAAAAATCTTTAAATTAAAGATAACATTATTATATGTATGAAAAGAATAAATTTTTAAATATTAAATTTTAGAAAAATAAATTTTTAAATGTGAATATTTTATGAAATAAATAAATAAATTTTTTAATTTCAAAGTGATGAAAATCACATTATGTAATTGCTTTGATGGAAATTAAGCAATTAAAAATATCAAAAAAATTATTTTGCATTAATATAACATTTTAAATGTGCATAAAATTATTATAATTTATTTTAAAAATTAAATTAAAACATTTAGTTCTCTAAAAATTATAAAAAATTAGTCTAATGGTGTAAATGAAAAAGTTTGAAATATAGGGACTGAACAAGGGATGATTTTGATAATTTTTAATAGATATGGATTTCCTAGAATTTCATAATTCTATATAAAGAAAATGACACAACCTTAGATCTAAATCCCTAATTTCGGTTCTCTCTCTCCCTCACTCTCAATGGCTGACAAATCAAGATTCCGGCAACTAGCCAAGCTGGCTGCAGCGGCGCCGCCCCGCTTCTCTCCAAATCAGTCTTGTGTCAAGCTGGAACGTGGTGATTCCACTCCTTTTGCCGCATGTGCCGTCACCTACATTGATGGATCTGACGGTGGAGACAAAGTCGAGGATGGAGTCACGACAGTTCTAAGTCTAATCCCTTCCGTTGCAATTCCATCTTCGATCCATTCGATTGATTTTGATCGCTTCTTCGTTTTCTCAATCTCATTACGTTTTCACTACAAAATTATTCATTTTCAAACTTTCACCATATGAATTGGTTTGGTAAGCTGCATTGTTCCTCCAATCTCAGCAACTCTACTGCTGGTCTTCTCATCTTTGTCCTCTATCATTCTTTCCAATTAATTTCTAATTTCTTGATTCCTATACACCCTTAAAAAAAAATTCCTTCTTCCTTCTTCGTTTCTTAAAAAGAAAAAAAAAATTTTCTGCTCTTTCTTCTTTGCTGATTTTCCCTCTTCATCACTACTCTCTCAATGGACCCTAAGCAATCATTCTCTAACAACTTATTGGACGGTTAGTCTTTTTTTTTTTGTGTTTGTTGGGAATATTCAAGCGAGCTTTTCTTCTGATAATATTTTAGATTTTTCTATCTGACACAACATGCAAGTGAATCTACTAATTCTCATCTTTTAAATTGTATCCGATACTGTTGATCAGCAACTCTGTTTAGAGCTTCAATAATTTTTTTTTCAATCTTTTGTTATTTAGGTTTAGTGGTCCAATTCCAATGTATTGTATATTTGCGTTTTTTGTCTTTTTTAGACATCTTTAAATTGCTTTTTGTTACAATTAAAACTCCTCATTGTCTGTTTGTCATCTGCTACGCTTTTGTCGACAGTCTCTATGGTGTTTTTCTATTGCCTTTTGTCATTACTATGTTTGTTTAAGTTTTACATACATTTTCTTTTATTTAGCCTAGACGAAGAGAAGATGTTGTGTGACTTCTGATTTCTGTTAGTCTAATTTCTGACTAGATACACTTGCCTCTCTCATTCAGAGCCAAAACAGTTTACTCCCTTCTGTCATTGTGATTGGTGGTGGTATTTTGGGGCTTGCTGCTGCAAGGCTTCTCTATGATGCATCTTTTAAGGTGATCATATTTATGATTGCTCAAAGTTGTTTATAGGTTATGGCCTAAGGGGGTCCAATGATCACTTATTGCTATTCTTTTTTTTTTCTTCTTCTAGGTTATACTGCTAGAATCGCGGGATAGAGTTGGCGGTCGGATTCATACTGACTATTCATTTGGTTATCTTATGGATATGGGATCTTCATGGAAAGTTAATTTCTTTTTAATTAATCTTATTAGATCCATTTTCTATGAATGTTGTTGTTAGATTGCTATACATAGTTGGGACAATAGGTCCATCATTGTTCCATGTGGTGCCTCATCTTTGTCTCTGCTTTTAGTCCTATTGCCCTTCACAATTTGGCAGGAAAGGAAGAATTATACAAATGAAAAAAGGAAAAAAAAAAAGAAGAGCAACCTCCATTACTGACAGCAATATAAGGAAAAAAAAAAGTTGAAGATGCCTTTCAGAGGTTAGGTCATATATATGCTGATGAAATTAAGTACTTTAGATAAAATATGATAGATTTTGTAAATGGTCTGGTTATGTATTATTTCTTTTGTGTTCATTCCCCAAATTGGATCGGCCACTGGATCTGAATGGCCTGTGGATTGATATTCCTGCACTTATTCATTGATATTTCCTCTTGCCTGATGCCATCTTGTGATAATAGATTTTGGTAAATTATTATAGGAATAACATTGTATTGAAGTTTCGAAATGTGCTTTTGCCTCTTATGGCATCTTCAACATAAGATGGTGGAAGTCCCTTACAATTCACTTATATCTATTTCAGGCATTAGAGACTCACAATATTTCTATAACGATTTAAGAAAAATTTTGAATTTTTTGAAATAAAATATGACAATTTTTGGAAGTTGTGTTATTTGATACAGAAATTATTTGTTTACAATTGGGATGTGTTTGATCATTTTTGTTTGTGGTAGGATGTGTCATCGTTTTGTTGATTGGTATGTGTTGTGAATGCGTGTGCAAGCATGGTTCTTAGATCAATTTAGGGTTCTTCACGATGGAAAACAACCTTATCCTAGTGCAATTTCTACATGTATGTTCTTATATGTGAGTTTCAGCTATTGGATTTACTTTTTTTTATCCATGGGTTGATATTGTTAGGAATGATAGTGCATTTAGTACGGACAGTTATACTAGTTGGATAGCTTAAGTTTTTGGGTTGCATTTCGTTATTCTATAACTTTTGTGGATCATTTATATGGCAGATTTGTCTGGAGATTTACTATGAACCTAGTACCACAACTTGTGGACACAGGTAAAGCAAGCAATTTCTATTGCTTACACAAATTTCTTTTCTTTTTTCCTTTTTTTGCCAATTATGGCCACAGAAATAGATGGAGTTAACGTCTGATTTTTCCTTTACTTTTTTATTTCTTGTTTATATCTGTTTTACAACTAGTATTTCTATTTGTTTGTAGTTTCTGTAAGAAATGTTTGCGATCTGCTGCTGATAAATGTGGGAGAAAGTGCCCAAAGTGCAGACAATTAATAACTTAAATTACTCATCCAAATATTCAAGTTGATTAGCTATTTCAATTGCAAGCTATTCTGTTATTGTAATACATTTGCTTGATTTGCAACAATGGAAGATCTTGTACCGTGAACACTGTTATTTGGAACACTATATAGCTTTTGTTTACCCTAGAGATTGAAGCAAGAAAGGCCGCTGCAACAGCCTTAATTTGTAAAGACGCTGGGCATCATCAAAACCCACAAAGAGTGATCCATAATAATGTGAGGACAAGAAGTATGAGACCTTCGGTGGTATCAATTAGCGATGAAAGTATGAGGAGAAGGGAGATACCAAGCTAACAGGAGGATTCTGCATTAGCTCGAAGGTTGGGGAGAGAAAATCTTACACCACTATTAAGCAACTGGGCATCAAATAATAGTCTAGAAAGGGAAAATCAAAGCACACAAAGAAGCCATAGCAATGTCCGGACTGGAGCATCGAGCATGAGGAGGAGAAGGATACCAGACCAAGATGAGGATGTCGCATTAGCTCTAAGGTTGGAGAGAGAGAATCTTGCAAGGGTGATAAGTCGAGATACGAGTGTAAGAAGAGGTTCAAGCCAAGATGACGATGCTGAATTAGCTATGAGGTTGCAGAGAGAAGAGTTCATGTTGGCTATTAGGGGAACTAATTAGCGGTCTGGAAGATCTGTTTCTCTGGCTAGAGCAAACTTGAGAGCAATGGCATTCAGGGTCATTAATAACCGAATAAGAGCAAGTATATATTTTCCCCTTTTGTAACTTGAGAGCAAGTATATATTTTTTTTTTAATTTTTGAAACAATTATACTTGGCGGCCAAAAACCGCCAAGTATATATTTTTTTTAATTTTTAAACCTATTATACTTGGCGTTCAAAAATCGCCAAGTATAGTCAGATGCATATTTGGCACTTTGACCGACCGCCAAATATAGTCAAATTGACTATATTTGGCGGTGTCATTGGTGGCGCTTTTAAGACCGCTAAATATGATCATTTTTCTTGTAGTGTAGATACATGTTTGATGAATAAAGTCTTATCATTGCTGCCTCTTTTATATCCTCTGTTGATCAAAAAATTTGTCAACCTTTCATACCAAGTTGTAGGAGCTTGTTTCAGACCATATAAAGCTTTGTGCAATTTGTACACAAAATTAGGATGTGTAGGATCTTCAAATCCCTTTGGTTTTTCAACGAAAACTTCTTCATTGGGATAGCCATTTAAAAATACTGTTTTAACATCCATTTGGTACAATTTGAAATCAGGCAAATAAGCAATTGCAAGTAGTAATCTGATTGACTCAAGTCTAACTACTGGTGCAAAGGTCTCATCAAAGTCTATGCCTTCTACTTGTGTGTAATCTTGTGCAACTAGTCTAGCTTTATTTCTTACTACTTGACCATATTCATCAGTTTTATTTTTGAATATCCACTTAGTTCCAATGACATTTGTATTTTTTGGCCTAGGAACTAATTCCCAAACTTCATTCCTTTCAAACTGATTAAGTTCATCTTGCATAGCTTGAATCCACACTTCTTATTTTAAAGCTTCTTTTACATTTTTTGGTTCAACTAGAGAAGCATAACAAGCAAACCTTACCTGATTTCTTACCTTGCTCCGGGTTTTCATCATGCCATCTGGTGTTCCAATGATAGAACTTGTTGGATGTGCCTTCTGAATCCATGTGGGAGGATCTTTCTTTTCATCTTCATTCCTGATTGAATTTCTGCTCAAACCTGAGTTGTCAGATATTACTATTACGTCGGGTGTAACAGCAGCTGTTTCCTCTTTCAAACAGCATCTTCCTTTTTGTTGTTGTCTGAATCTGATTTTTCTAAATCTTCTGTGAAGCTAGGTATCCTTTCCTCTTGTGAGTACTTTGCATAATCATTAAGATCATCAAATACTACATTTGCAGATTCCCTGATAGCCTCAGTTCTTAGATTGTAAACTTGAAATGCTTTGCTATTTTGTGCATATCCCACAAAGACTCCTTTATCACTCCTTGGATCCAATTTTCCTAACTGCTCTCTGTCATTTAAGATGTAACACCTGCATCCAAAGACATGAAAATATTTCAAATTAGGTTTCCTCCCTTTCAAAATTTTATAAGGTGTCTGATTAGTGCCAGGTCTAAGAGAAACTCTAGTTGAAATATAACAAGCAGTGCTTATTGCTTCAGCCCGTAGCCTTTTTGTCAACTTCTTGCTATTCAGCATCACTCTTGCCATCTTTTAAAGAGTTTTATTCTTCCTTTTCACAATGCCATTCTGTTCAGGGGTTTTGAGGGCTGAAAATTCATGATCAATTCTATGATATTTGAAAAAGTCAGCATAGCTAATGTTTTCAAACTCCTTTCCGTGATCACTTCTTATTCTCACAATCCTTCCCATGTTCCTATTTTGCTCATTTTCAAGCTTAACACAAAAATTCCTAAAAGCCTCAAAAGTGTCAGATTTTTCTTTAATTAAATCAACCCAAGTATATCTAGAAAAATCATCCACACAAACAAATATATATCTTTTACCTGTAATGCTTTCAATTTGCATAGGACCCATAAGATCCATGTGAAGCAAATCAAATATTTTGGATGTGCTAAGATGTGGATTTGATTTGTGTGAACTTCTAATCTATTTTGCAATTCGATATGGTCCACAAATTTCATTAACTTTGCCATCAAGTTTAGGAACTCCTTTTACAA
The DNA here is from genome assembly GCA_013180625.2 of Boswellia sacra. Taxonomy (NCBI): domain Eukaryota; kingdom Viridiplantae; phylum Streptophyta; class Magnoliopsida; order Sapindales; family Burseraceae; genus Boswellia; species Boswellia sacra. The sequence goes on along the minus strand of SNVD02002025.1, from coordinate 68,290 downwards.
CACCTAACTTAGTTAACTTAACCAACTCTTTGTAATTTAAGTGTCCTAACTTTTGATGCCATCATTCTAAATCCGAAATCCTAGCTTGAAATGCAATCTTAACCAAATAACAATTATCCGAAGATCTATTACCTTAAGAATGCATTTACCAAAATTATCTAAGACCATACATTTGTTTTGTGTGAAATTAATAACATACTTGTCATCACATATCTCACTAATACTAATAAGATTAGCTTTCAAACCTTTAACCAACAAGACATTTTGAAAATTGGGTAAACCTTTGACATTCAAAGTGCTTTACCAATGATCTTACTCTTTGCTCCATCTCCAAAGGTCACGTTACCATCCCTGCATATGTTAAAATCTGTTAAAAACTGTTTATTTCCAGTCATGTGCTTGGAACAACCATTGTCAAAATACCACAAATCGTTAGATGCATGATTAAGTGCAGTAAAAGCAACATGGCAAACTGTTTTGTTTTTCCTAACCCACTGCAGTTGTGATTTAGGTAACCGTTTGAGCTGTTTTGATCTTTTATGTAAAAGATTCAACAATTTAATACATCTAGGGCCATCGTGTCCCTTTATACCAAAAAAATAACAAGTAGGAGTGAGTTTCCTTACCTTTTCAGAACTGGATTTGTATGAAATCAGAGGAGAAACAAATGTCTTATTCTTATGGTGTAAGGACTCGATCTTAAAGGGTTAAGTTCAGTATTTTTACCTGATGTTGAAGTTTTCACAAAGACTATTTTTGACAGATAAACAACATTACCTTCTGTATACCCCAATCCGTGTTTGTTGGAGTTTATCTCTTCTAAGACTCAACACCTGATCAAGTTTGGCTGTTCCAATTTTGAGTTGGTCAACACATATCTTGCTTTCAACCAATTCTTTTATAATTTTCTCAATATGTGCTATTTTTTCTGTCAAAACAGTCTCCAATTCTGTGATATGGTTTTCGACAAGAGGTTTTTCACATTCTAGCATCTCAATTTTCTTCTTCAAGGTTTTGATTTCTTCCTTCTGATTCAACCAGTCACCATAGAGTGCATTGTAGGTTTCTTGCAGCTCTTCATAGTATTCTAGTCCTTCTTCTTCATCCAAATTATCAATACTAGTTCTGCAATCTTCTGTTATGTCAGACATAATAACATTTCCTTTGTCATTTGTAGATGCAATAAATGCAACAAAATTGCTCATGCAATCTTGATCTTCTGACTCTGATTCTGATTTATCACTCGAGGTTATTATCAGTCCTTTATTCTTCTTCTTGAGATTAGCACGTTCAAATTGAATATGCCCATAACCAGAACATTCATAACACTGATCTACCTTTTCCTTTCTGGTTGTTTTGGCTTCTTGTCATTCTCTATGTTGAAATTTCTGAATTTTTCTGCACTTGAGTTTGATGGCTTTCCTTGATTTTTTTCCTGAAATTTCTTTTTACGAACTTAACATAATTTCTCGTTAGAAAAGCAATCTGTTTAAAATCAGTTTCATCAAGTTCATCATTATTTTCATCATCAGATTTTTCAGTTTTTACAGTAAATGCAATGCTTTTTCCTTTTTTCTTCCTATTACTTTGGTTAATTTCCAAGTTTTGGAGGATGCCAATCAGTTCATCAACCCTTATTTCATCAGTGTTTTTCACTTTCTCAAAGGCTGAAATTTTAGGTTGAAATTTATCTGGGACAGACCTAATTATCTTATTAACAACTTCTACATCAGTGAAAGTTTTTCAAAGCATATATGTAGAATTTGTGATGTGACATATCTTAGAGTAAAATTTAGAAATAGACTTATCCTTATGAATCATTAAATTTTCAATTGGGAATTAAGTCTCATCAATTTATATCTTTTAACAGATGCAGTATCTTCATATTTTACCTCAAGTATGTCCCATGCTTCCTTGGCCACTTTGCAACTTGAAATCTGTACAAAGTTGTTTAAGTCCACTATATCAAAAATTGCGTTAAGAGCCTTTGCATTCCAGTTGGAACGTCGATATTTTTCATCAGTCTATTTATCTTCAGGTTTTGGTTCAGAATGACCAAAAGCATTCAACTTTATTGGTGGTGTCCATCCTTTAAGTACGCTAGTCCATGCCCTATCATCAAGAGATTTGATATACATCATCATTCTTATCTTCCAATATGAATAATTACCATCATCAAGGATAGGTGGTTGTGTTCCAGATCCTCAATTGCAAATAAACTCCATTCTTCTAGATCAACTTGATTGTTTTCTTCACTTGTCTATCAGTGAACCTCCTCTGATACCAATTGAGAGTTCTAAAAGTATGCAGTTTTAAGCAATATAACAGTAAACTGTAACGTAAATTGGCACAGGAGGATTTTAAATGGTTCGATTATAAAACCTACGTCTACAGACAGCTATAGAGCTGCAATTCACTAAGTTCTTGTTTGTATAATCTTTAGGGCCATTTACAGTGCTGACTCACTCTCACACACAGACCTAATCTTTGTAAAACAAAATCTTTGCAAAGATCTTAAACTCTAGTGACACTACCCATTCTCTGTCACAGATAACTTAACAACACACTGCTAAGTTATACATAACACCCGATATCTGATATTGAATTACATACACACTTAACCCGTAAGTTATCTCAAGTATCTACTTACTTACACAGATCCAATCAACAACTCATGTATGATTTCTATCTCTCATACATGAATCAAAGACTCAAGAAATTAAATCAAAGAAGACATTCTAATTTGTGTTGAAGCTCTTCTCTCAAATCTTGGAATGTTGAAACAAATAATGCTTCCAACTAATTAATGTCTTTTCCCCTACTTAAGTTAAAAAAATAACTTAGCATATATAGTGAGACGCCTGGATGAAATCTTTTAGAAATCCTGTAAAGATCTGAAATAAAATCACATTAGGATTAGGAGAAATCAAATAGGAAGTGATATAATAAAGTTCCTGAAGAGATTAGGATAAATATTCTTCTATTCTAATTCGGATACAAGGTATTATATTGTAATCTTAGAAGATATTTATTATAAATCAAATACTTCCTAAAATATAATTCTAGAAATAGTAGAATAATCAAAATAATATTATTGCTTCATCACAAGTTGAACAAAACATAACACATGCATGACACGTGCATGTTGTAACCAAAACTATCGTTATTAACGCTCTCGGCATAAGTGCTCAACAAACATGCTCGACACTTTTAACACAACAGTCTCGTCACAAATCTTCTTTGCACATCTACGCGACACTTCAATAGTCAACACTTGACACTCGACATGCTTGACACGTGATGTATACAAGCTCAACATGCAGATAAACTCGACATGCATATAATCTCAACAACTCGACATTAACTCGTCACTCGACAATCTCAACAAATTGACAATAATTCGATGGTTGACAAAACAACAATGTGACATTGGAAATATGCTTGACAACAACACTCGACACATCTCGACACCAGCTCGACACACTAACACTAACAAACACTATCATTAAAATTTTATTAAAATTATTTTTTTTGGAGTGCTATTTTAGGAATGATATTGCGCAATTTATATATTTATTTAGATAAGTTAAAAGTATTTATAAATAAGAATATTCTGTTTTAAAGGCTAAAGTCATATGTTATCTCTAAATATGATAAAAATATCTTTATAAGGGAGGTATACCAGTAACAAAAAATGAAGCAATCTAAAAGCATTTCTTATCAATTGAATACTCAACTCTGAATTTAAGCATATAAAAGTCAAGGTAGGTAACAAATTTTATCACATTAGATATCCCAAGTGAATGTTAAATCTCTTTCCCCGTAATCTATATATATTGATGTTTCGATATACTGATTAATTCTTAAAATAAAAACAAATGCCCTGTTTTGAGTTTCGACTCAAACATGTCAACAACAGTATCAAAACCAGACCTCACAGTGGTAGTACTTGTTCTATATACGATTAATACTTTGAACAATTTTGGCCAAATTATTACTAAACTTTTTGTTAATTACAATCTATTTTTTCTCTTCTTCTTCTTCAGCCACAAGCGGCAATTGGCAGCCATGTTGGCCAATAGAAATCCCCCAAATACCAGTCACTACCCTTACATGACAACCCTCTGCCACATAACGATAAAGACAAAGGCAAAAATAAATTTTTCTCTTTTTTATTTCTTGTGGCATTGGTTTGGAGGAATCCATTTTCATCACAACCACCATGTCCTATAAAGTTCATAGTTGATTCACTTAGTGTACGTACATCCCTTTAGGGTCTCTTCTTCTCACCTAACTGGTTATTCGAATATCACTTTTAGAGTCTTTAAGACTTGCTTTAATTTGAATGATGCTTATTACTTTGAAGATGTTAACGTTTCGGTTCTCCACACAGAGGAAAAGATCTCCTCTGCCATGAAAAGGCCACTTTTAAAGAAGGTTGCAGTTTATCTTATACTGGTGCGGGCATATTTTAGCATTGTCTCTGAGTCTATCAATGGGTCAATTATAGAGGTCATTGTTGAAGATTAAAGAAATAGCACTGTTGGGTTCACTGTGGAATTGAAGGCAATAATTCGGAGTTTTGATTTTGGTAAAGATAAAGAACTAGCAAGCTTTTGACTGTCTCATGTGAGAAGGTTATAGTTGCATTTTCATTTGAAAATATTACTGCAGGGATCATGTTTACTGATCCAATTGTATACAATACTCAATATTAATTGTTTCCTGCAGAATAGTTGCCTCATCATCTTTCTTTTTGTTTCTTTTAGTTGTTAACAGTCATCAAAATCTTTATTATCATTTCTTTTAATTGTTTAAACACGTAATTGATATAGGGAGAGTTGAATTATTGTTTTATTGTGTTTAATTATATGTTAAAAATATGGATAAGTAGGATGATGTTTATTTGGCAAATAGTTTTTCATGTTAATGTACTTCTTAGAAATTACTTTTTTACAAAAACTTTGGATTATACATTGGATTATGATATATTGCGTGAGTAGAAAAACTTTTAGGTAGAATTAATCTATCACTTAATTTGTTTCCATAATATTTAAAAAACTATTTTAACTTATTAGTTTGCATTTAGATTACTGACTGAAAATATTCTTTGGAATCCATTTACTTCTCTTTCTACAGTATGTCACCCAGTTCATTCATCTTCCTTTTTAAAACCGAAAGTTGGCATTCCACGAATGAATTATGCCTCCTTATGAGGCTTTAGTGATGAATGCCATCATTTTTCTCATCCTTTATATTTTATACTGATTTTCAATATAAATTACTGTTGGCGTCAACGTTTGACACTATTGCATGTGCCATGCACATGATTATTTTGACCAACTTGTTGATAAAACTAGAATGTTATATTGTTTTTTGTTTTACTATTTCTAGAAGTATAATTTAGGAAGTACTTTATTTTTAATGAATGCCTCTTTAGATTAGGACATTATTTGATGTATCATAGTTAAATTAGGAGTATATTTATTTGCGTCCTATTTCATTTAGGAGTTACTTATATCACTTTCTAAAGTTTTGCTCTTAATCCTAATTTGAGTTTGATTAAGATTTTATAGGATTTTAAAAGAGATTACAATCGGGCATTCCACTATGTATATAATGTTATTTTTACATAACTTATATATAGGGGTGATGCGTATTTGTTACGATATTCCAAGAATTAAGAGGAGAGCTTCAACGCAAATTGGAATGCTTATTTGATTTTGTTTTATGAGTGTCTTATTCATGTATGAGATGTTGTGATCATGCATGAATTTTTAGTAAGGTCTGTCTGAGTTAGTATACACTTGAGAGAACTTGTGAGTTAAGTGTTTATATAATTCAATATCAGACATCGTGGTTATGTTTTACTTAACAATGGGCAGTGTCACTAGTTTAAGATCTTGGCAGGATTTTGTTTTAGAAAGATTAGATTAGTGTGTGAGAGTGAGTCAGTACTACAAATGATCCTAAAGATTATACACACAAGAACTTAGTGAACTGCAGCTCTAAAGTTGTTCGTGGATATAGATTTTATAACCGAGCCACGTAAAATCATCTTGTGTCATTTTACTTTACAATTTACTGTTATATTGCATATAACTTCATACTTCCAGATCTTACAATTATCTTTGATTGAAAATTTATATTGGATTTTCTTAACGAACTGGGAATTTTTGATGCTTAGCTTTTATTCAGGCAATTTCAGAGAAGGAATTTCTGATCTTTCTCTCTTGATTGGTATAATATCTAATTAGATCCCTATAAATAATATTGAATTTAAACTTTGTTGTTGAAACTTAGGAGCAAAACCTGAGTATTTTGAGATAATGAAAGGGGTTAGGGGGAGAGTTAGGAGGATAATTACGGTGACTGCACAAAGTTTCAAAATTGCTATTGTAAAATAGATAAAAAAAAAATCATGCTTATGACTGCCTCATGTGAGATTGATCATAATATGACTGCAAGGATAGTGCTTGGTCAATATATTTTCTATAACTATTAAGCACTCTTCTAAAAAAGATTAGGTAGAAATGAGATGGGGAGGGGATCTATGTCCCAGAAGTAAACTATTAAATAATTAAGAACAATGTTCACATTCTTAAAAACGAGTAGATCTAACTAGCTAACCTTCCTAAACAAATAATAATAAAAAAAAAATACTCATTTTCCTAAGCAAATGAATAGATTCACTTAACTAATTATTATATGTTAAGATCCACCTATATATATATATATATATATTTAAAAGAATAATGATACACATATTTAGAGAACAGGTTTGGAGCGTCAATGTGGGTGCAAAAAACTACTTTCATGTTTTTATTAAAAGGGTGGGGCTATCTGCACTCATAAAACTTCTCTGAGCACTCAAATTTTAAAAGTAGATTTTATTATGGTAATACCCAAAAATATATTTAATATTGAAGACTAATAATAAACCTCATCGTCTTCAACATCTTCCTTTTCTAAAATAAACCCTAATTTATTTGTATCAAAATTTTAGAAAAAAAATTCTTAACAATATATAAAAGCAACAAGTCTTCTAATTAGGAGAATTGAAACATGTGCCTATCCAGGATTTTTTTTCTAGACCAGGCTAAAGTTAATTAGGAGAATTGATACAAGAAAATTTTATTAATAAAGAATTAAAATTTAAAAATATATTAAAATGCTTCTAAAATATATAATATTTTAAACATTTTATTCCATCACAATTAATTTAACAAAACCCAAAAATAATACATTAAAACTAATTCTTAGAATTAAAATCTAATCTATATGATAAAAGCCTTACTCAAATTCAATACTTCATTTTTTGAATTATAACCTATAATAACTTACACTATACAATATTCTACATCAAAATCAATTTATTAAAATTTATGAAATAAAACATGGAATTAATTATTAAAAATCTACAAATCAAATCTACATTATAAAACCCTAGCTCAAATCAAATACTTAAAAGTTATATAAAATAATTCTAATATCTTACACCATATACTTTATAACAATTAATTTATCAAACTTATTGTATAAGATGTCAAAATTAAATCTTTGCAAACCCAAATCTTAAAATTAGACAAAATAATAGTTACATTGAATGCTTGAATAATATATAAGCTTTAGTTCTTCAGGGAAGAGTGAAAAACTTACCTTTTAATATCCATTTTTTTAAGTGATAAAATGAGATATTAAAAAAACAATTATAAACGGTTTGCTTAAAGTTATAACTGGGGGAAGAGCTAGAACTCTTAAAAAGTGGTGAATTGAACTTTTGAAGAATTATAAATACTTTTAGTCATTCTTTATTTTAAGGGTGTTTTTGAAAATATTACAACTTTGTTAAGTTCAAAGAATAATCAAACTCCTTTAACCCCTATGTAAACTGTAAAACATTCGCAATTAACATTTTTATTAAAAATTACTCAAATATGATTATTACAATTATTTATAAATTTCAATGTTCAAGAATGAAGAGTTGCAATTAATTCTAGTTTTTGAAGGGTATTCTTGGATTAGGAAGGGCATGCTGAATAATGAATTATTTTTAAAATTTTTGCACTGGGTGTGAATAAAAAGATTAATTAGGTATTCAGAGTAATATTATGGGTGCAAATATATAACTCTACCTTTATTAAAATTGTGATGCTTAAGAGTATTTTAGGAATGCCTATTGGTGCCCCACGCCAAAATTTTTGTTTAAAGAAGTTATAACTACTTATCAACAACAATATTTTCATTTAAATGCTGAAGTCATGTGCTATCCCTAAATGTGATACCAATCTTTATTAGGGAGCTATCACTTACGGAATATAATGAAATTCAAAATCATTCCTTTCCAATCTAATACTCAACTCGAGATTTAAACATATATAAGGAAAGTTGCATTAAATCTCAATTTAATTACTAAATTAATATTAATAATAGCTAGGGTTTGATTGTGAATAATCTCTCTCTCTCTATATTAATTTATTCTTTAAAAGAACGCCCAACTTTTGAGTTTCAACCCAAACATGTCAATAAAAGTATCAGTGTCACCATTCCTCCCGGTAAGAATTCCTTGTTCTATCCCGGTGAGGAATTATGGCAACCATCGGAAACAACAAAATTCGGAAAAGACGGCCATTGGCAACCATGATCGTGGGCAGAAATCCACCAAATACCAGTCACTACCCTTACACAACAAACCCCCACCTCAGCACGATGAAGACAAAGAAGGGTGCTGCATATTGTTTGCAATAATAATATTGCTTTCGATTTTACTTCTTGGATTTCCTTTGTTTTTCTTTGCTGTTGACTATTTTACCCTGATGCCATGTCCTCTTACGTTTCGAGTTGATTCACTCAGTGTATCTCCCTTCAATGTGTCTCCTTCTCACGTAACTGCTCACTGGGATATTGCTTTTTCAGTTTTTGACACTTTCCATTTGAACGAGCCTTATTACTGTGAAGACGTTAATGTTTCGGTTCTCTACAAGGGGGAAAAAATCTCCTCTGCCATGATAAGACCTTTCTTGAAGAAGGGTGCAGTTCGTTGGATGATTGTACGGGCAGATATTAATGTTGTCTCCCAGTATGTCAATGGATCAATTTCTGACGCCATTGGTGAGGATTGGGGAAAGGGCACAGTTTTGTTCACCGTGGAATTGAAAGCAATACTTAGGAGTTTTGATCATGACAAGGACGAAGAAGAAAGGAAGCCTTTGGCTGCCTCTTGTGAGAAGGTTATTGTTGTCTTTCCATCTGATCATATTACTTCTGGGATTATGTTTAGTGATCCAATTGTATGCAATACTCAATATTAGTTAATTGCACCCTAAATGGCCTGGTTAGAAGAATGGATCACACTCGTTTTTAATCTACTTTATTTTTGTTTCCTGTCTTTGTTTACATAATCAGCGTTGACCTGTTATTGATTTTGGGTTGTTTGTTGTTTTTCTTTTACTTCTATAATTTCTGTATGGATAAGTAGGTCAATGATGTTTATTGTGTAGATACAAATATTTGTGCTGAAAATAGAGGTCCCTGTACATTCATGATTGATATTACACCCATGTAAATAGATTTTGTTATTGTTTAATAGTTTTATAATTTCAATATCCATAAGTAGATAAATGATGTTTGTTTTGCATATAGGGATATTTGTATTCAAAATAATACTCTATATGGTACTTGTTTGGGTGGTGCTATCCATATTAATCCGAATAATTAATTAATGAGTAAATTTCTATAAATAGTTTATAAAAATAATATTAGTATTATATCCTACTATTGTTAAGATACGTAAGTCAATTGTCATAATTTTGGGGCAACAAATATAGTAAATTATAAATTTTATAGTTTACGATATAATTACATACAAACAAATTATAAGAAATAATGTAGCTTTTTTTTCCTTTTATTTTGGCATAGACAATAGTTATATATCAATTTAAAGTGCCTCTTAAAAGTTACTTTTTTTTTTTTTAAATTTTGGATTACAATACATCGTATTATTTGAAATTTAACATTAAACCTTCGAAATTCTGTTAAGGGCTTTTGTGAAGAGGCTAAAGGAGCAGAACCATCAAATAAATAAGAATGGTCCACCTTCCTTAAATTGGTAGATTCCCTTACAAAATAAAGGAATAAATAAGAATGTTCTTTGATTTTCCTAAACAGAACAGATTTAGATATTCAATTTTCAAATAAAGAAGATCCGCACTATGCAAAAGGGATAGCCATATATTGTGGGATAAAACATAATATCTAATAAATATACGATAAATCTTAAACTTGTACCCTCTATTCTAGAATAATGTTACTCATTACAAATTATATATAATTTTATATATTCTAAATTTATAATAGTTCTCCTATCAAAATAAGTAAAATAATTAATAATTAATGTTATTCCTAATAATCGTTAATTCTAATATGGTAAGCACATGAAACTGAGAAATGATTGCTTGAATACCTGTTACTTATAAATAAGTTTAATAATAACATATACCAAAAGTTTTTGTATTCATGCTATTAGAAACAAAAATTCTAAATGAATAATACTTAACTTATAAACTTTACATAAAAACCATCATAAGTTCATGTGTCTTTAGATAAATGGAAAAGTGAATAGAGTAAAATTTTTTAGTGAGGTGAGATAATTGTCTATAAAAAAATAATGTTATATATATATATAATTTTTATTTTGAGTTTTTATTTTTCAAATTTGAAAAGAATATGCAGTTGATTTTATTTTTTTTTACTTTTAAAAATAAAATGTGATTGAAATTGATTTGAATGTATTGGTAAATATATATATTCAGAAAACTGTTTTATGAAAATAGAAACAAACATATACTTTTATGTAAAATTTGTGAGTACAACATTACTCCGTCTAAAAAGAGGAGGTCTTAGACATTTCTAAATTGGAATTGTGTTTGTAATTTATAAAATAAAGGTCAAGGGAGTTGAGAGATATAAATTATCCCATTAGACGTCCCACGTGAATGTTATCATTTTCTCTATAGCATTATTCTTAACGTATTCTCCAAAATAATTCCCTAGTTTCGAGTTTCGACTCAAGCATGTCAAAAGAAATCTCTATATCAACGACAACAAAACACTAGACCTGGCAACGGGTCATGTTAGAGTGGTTTCATGTTGTTTCGTATTCGTGTCATGTTAAATTATTTTAATCCAAATCCGATCCATTAACTTATTGGGTCTAAATCTATAAATACAAACCTGACTGTTAACTTAACATGTTACTCGAATCCAATCCATTTAACCCCTTTTTTTTATTTTCAAGTTAGACAACAATATATGTAACATGATTTGTATAAATTCTAAACAAATAATACAACCAATAGTTCATAAATTTAAAATATAACAAATATTTTGAAATCTATTGAAATATCCAAATTTAATATAATACGAAAATATAAACAAAACTTTATATCCAACATCATTTAAATATCCATCTAAAGTGTATTTAAGATAAATAATTGATAATGTCCCATTATTGAACGATTTCTGAAAATGAAATAGAATATTTTATGAGTTTCTTCTTTATATTTCTCATCAAAATGTCATATTCATATACACATAAGAAAAAGATGACATAATTGTATTATAATAATTTTAATTAGGTTAAATATAGTTATAAATTAGTATTTGTTACATTTTATTATATTTTTTTATATATCATAAATAAATTTACTATATTATCCTTAATATTAACGGGTTAAACGGGTGAAACAGTTTTTTATAGGATAAATACAAACACGGTCTGATATCAAACGGGTTTTACCGTGTTAACCCATTAACGACCCAATCCGATAATATTAGATCCAAAACACATTCTTATCGAATGGGTTCATGTTGTGTTAACGGGTCGTATAGAATTTGCCAGGTCTACACAGCACGACAAATATAAAGAATGAAGGCTCTGCACATTTGCATACAACTATGTTTGTTCCACTTTTACTTCTTTTAGTGGCTTTTTTTTTATCAGTTGCTGGTCATCACCACATCGATAACCTCTAAAGTTTGAAGTTGATTCACTTACTGTATATCCCATCAGCGTCTCTTCTTCTCACATAACTGCTCATTGGAATATTGCTTTTTCAGTTTCTGAACCTGATATTTATTCGAATGATGCAAATTACTTTGTGGATGTTAATGTTTCGGTTCTCTACAGGGAGGAAAACATCTCCTCTGCCATGATAAGACCCTTCTTTAAGAAGGGTGCAGTTCATTGGATGCATGTGCGAGCAGATATTGATGTCATCTCAAAGCAAATCAATGGGTCAATTGCAACTGCCATTGTTGAAGATTGGAAAAGGGCACTCTTGCCCTGATTGTGGATTCGAAAGCAATGGTTAGGAGATTTTATCGTGGTAAAGATGAAGAACAAAGGAAGCTTTTCATCCAATAATGTGACTGCAGGGATCACGTTCAATTGAATGCAACACTCAATTTTAATTGTTTCGCTAATGTCTGCTTCATCAACTCTTATCTTTTTTTCTTTCGCCTGTTCACATAGTTATCGTTCTGTTATAATTGAGATAGCGAGATTTGGACTATTGCTTCATAGGTTTTTTTTGCTGAATATGGATACGTAGGATGATGTTTATTAAGATTGGTTAGATGAATTTTTTTAGTTGCAAGTAATCTCATTCTTAATTTGATAATTATTTTCACACTTAATTTGTAAATTTTTTATTAGAATACATGGCATGAGTAAAAGAATTTTAAAGGTGCAAATTACCTTAGCTTCATTTGAAAATTAAATGCTCAAGTTGAACCTATATCTACAGCTTTGAGCTTTTTTAAAATTAATAAATTTAACATGATAACTGCCATGACTGGACGGATGTTGTTTTAAAAAATCAATTATCTGGTCCACCTACTTACAAGGACCCGTGGACAAACTTTTACGTGATTTCTATTTTTTGACAATTTTTTCGCTTTATATTTGTGAAAAAAATATATTTTTTATTTTGGAATTTAATATTTAACCTTTGCTGAAACGACCTGCCCCTAGCTACACGGGCGAATCATGTCTAAAACTGTAGACTACTGGCTGTTTCTTAATTCTTGTCTATCTTATGGAAAAAACTTGAAATAATTTTCATTACATCCACAAATGACATTTTAATAAAATAATTTAACTATTACAACCTTGACCTATCCTTGCACCATCACGTGGCTGGGCCTCCACACTTCCTAACTAGATCACATTTTGCTTTCATCCTGGGGGGCGGGGATGGGGAATTTTAAAAAGAAAGAAAAATAAAAACAAAGATGTGAGTATAAAACTCAGTGAGTGGGGATAAAAAAATGTATTTGTAAATAAATCCAAAAGAAATCATATTGTTATAAATAAATATTTGCTTTATATAAAAGAAATAGTCTTTATAATCTATAACTTTCATATCATCTAAAATGTCGTAAAACTTTAAAATAAATAACTATTGAATGACTTAATTCGTCAAAATACTACTTATGATTAAAACAATAAAATAATCATCTTCAATCGTATAATACAATGCTTTTGATGATCATGCTAAAATCATCGCTTCAATTATTTACTATGCAAAACATAATTTCCTTAAAAATCTTCTTTAAAAAGAAACTTCTGTAAATCATGCTTCTTTTTCAAACTAACTCATAATAACATATTCAAAACTCTTTTCATTATACTAAACAAGTACCCCTGGAACTGTCTCATCCTGCATAGCGAGATCTAACATCGCATAGGCAGAACTATCTGAATTTCCTTATACCTGGTGAGATCTACATCACACAGGAAGAGCTATCTGTACCTGGCGAGATCTAATATTGCGCAGGCTTGCTATATGGTCATACGCATGCGTAGAGCTGCCCTCAAAGGGCTAATGCGCCCAAATCACACGGCCCAAAGCCTCTATGTGTGTCTGAACGGGCCCCAAAGGCCTTTATCTGTATCACTATCTAAGTGATCTGACTAATTGTCTGGATATCTGGGTACTAGCTTAGTATAACATAACTACACTTTCTTATTTTCATTAAAAATAAATTCATTTAAAAACAGCTTTATATGCTAAAGTTTCTCTTTTCAAGCAATTTATCAAAATCTGAAAATTTTTATGCAAGCTAAAACTGAAAATATTTGTATTATTTGAATTAATCCAAGACAATCATTTAAAAGAACATTTCTAAATACTTTAAGAAATCCTTGAGTCAAATGACTATGAAAACTTTAAATATCAATGCTTTCACGCTTTCTCTAAATTTACAAAATATAACTTTCTGGAAAACTAAAATGCACTTCAAATACAAAATCTGTTTTTTCTTTTCTAAATGTTATATCTTTGTTCAAAACTAATTTTTAAAACTAAAATTCATGTCTATAACCAATTTGAAAGCTAGCTTTGAAATATCTTAATAATTAAGAGTAAGTATAACAAATGAGTCTATCTACCTTCAAGAAATACTATAGAAACTAACTTGAATTCTTCTAAATTCGTTAAAATTCTCGGTAATTCTATAAAATGTTAAATAAACATAACTAAGTAAATACTAAAACATATTTCTAATTATCTAGAAAATAAATCTTCTACTCTTTCTAAAACTTTCTAAAATATTCATAAAATTAAAATACTTTTCATCTCACTATAAACCATAATTTATATTTTTATCTCAAAATCTCATACATCATACTTTAACTGAAATCTTTTTTATTATTCTAAATTTTTCATAGTCCTGCATTCAGGTCCCTATAATTTCTGGAATAACTTTCTAAATTTACAATTCAACCCCTGCTTGGGCAGTTTTAAAATTTGGCATTGTCACCCCTGCAGAATTAAATTCTACTTTCCAAAACTTTTTCTTTTTATTTTGCCATTATTTTGAATATAAAATAACTTATCATTTTGTTAACCGAAACCACCATTTCTTCAACATATGTATTTATTTAAAGAAACTAACCCAATACCTCAATTTTCTATATTAATTCATTTAATTATAAAATGTCTCTTTTTCAATCATAAATAAAAACTTTCTACTTTCCACCAACATATAATATATATATATTCATTATACAACTTTTACTTTAAATTTATTTTTCTCTTGTACTCAAATTTATCGAAACAACAATTACTATACATTCAAAAACTAATCTACTAGCACCACCATAACCATCTCTTTAATCCAAAATCTAAGCTTTTACACACTCTTATTTTCAAAATACATAAATCATCATTATCTATTCTAAAAAATTTTAATATAACTCAATTAATTAAACTAATAACTTAGATCATATGAAAAACCATAAATTTAATACACTTTAATATATTATGAAATTCTCAAAACATAATCCACTCACTATTTGGTTGCACAACTCGGTTAGCTCGGATTTGATTCCAAAATCAACATTTCGCCTATCTGGCTACATTCTTCAGCAAAGAATTAATCCTTCATTGTCCTAACATCATAAAAGAACTCTTCACATCATATTCAATTAGTAATCAACTTGAATATTTAAAATTCTCAATATCCAACTTCATATCTTAATCCAATCAATCCTAATTAACTCCATTTCTAAACTTCTTAAACAGAGCAGTTCTTGTTCTCTGATTTTTATTAAATAATTGACTTGTCCAAATGGTCTAAAATTTTATACAGACCTTCTACATATACATATATAATAACATATAAAATTTTGTAGCATTCCGAGTTCATTAAGTACCTCAAAATCTTCATGTTTCTAGATACAAAAATTATGTAATTTCATTTCCAGAACTGACCTGTCCATATTTCAAAATACATGATAATTCATTCTAAATTTGTAAAATCACAAAACTCTTTAGATTTAAACTAGACATACATACAAACTCACATCCCAAATTTCATAATTTTTTAAGACCTTTAGGTACCTCAAATAATTTACCCAAAACTGATTTTCTGCAGAAAAACTGAATTTCCAGTAGTAAACAGTAAATTTTGAAAATTCATATAAAATTGTATACTCAACATTTTTCAATGATTTCAACTTTAAACAAATTCTTATGATGTCTATTTTAACATATATAAATTTGAGAATCAGATCCAAAGCCAATAAATTACAGAAATTTTCAGAATTGCTACTGTTTACAGAACCCTAAATTTAATTTCAACATCTTAAACCTTCAAATTCACCAAGACAAACCATGAACATCAAGAAAATGATCAATTACCTTAAATAAGACTTCAATTCCATCTTGATCTTCCTTCTCTCTCTAAAAATTCTAAAACATCCAAACATCTTCTTAAATTTCAATTCTCTTGCATTAAATACACAAAAATAACTTAATATTGTCTTGAAATTATGAAAATTACCTGGTTTTCCATCTCCAACAGCCCCAAATTAGTTCCTTCCCCTTCTCTTCTCTTCACTCCCGTCAGCCTTCTCCATTTTCTCTAGAATTCTCCCTCTCTTTTTTTTTTCTGTCTTATAATTTTGCTAAGGGCTGGGCTAACATGTGATGGGCTGATTTTAAAAAATCAGTGCTTGGGCTTTAATATAGGCCCATGAATGGGGTGTTTCATTTGCAGTTTGGGGTTATTATTAAGGGGCAAGAGAGGAAATCAAAATCAAATTAATAAGAACACCGCAACCATTGTTAAATAAGGAGATTCCGTTCCAAAATAAAGGGGATAATTAAGGATAATGTTCTTGATTTTCCTAAAGCAACAGTCTTATTATATATCAATTTTCAAATAAAGAGATCCGAATCTCCGTAAAAGGATATTGATAAACTTCATGAGGACTAATAAATAATACTACGAATCTCCAATTTGTAACTCAAAATTTATATATATTCTAAATTTATAATAGTTCACCTATCAAAATAAGAAAATCAATAATTGAAACCGACACATAATTAAGCACCTGAAGCTGACAAAAGAATTGTTTGAAATTTGAATCCCCGTTATTTTTAATAGAAAGTTTACCAGTAGATCCTCATAAAATAATTTACTAATACAAAAAGTAACTAAAACGAACATTAATAAACTGCTACAGCTGGGAAATCGGAAAAAGAAAGCATATATGAAGAACAATATTTCTTGACCAATTAAAATGAGTCTTTTACCCCATAAATCATAACAAATTAACACATACAATGGAAACAAATCCAATAATTAAAAAATTAATCCATTGGTCTTTTAACTTATGATTTAACAATACAATATCGATTTTCATCTTTAATTTCTCCTTCAGAAATATGTAGCTTCTGGTTGTTGCTCCCCAGCTAGATATTATCCTTCGGAAATATGTACCACAAGACTCTTTAAGCAGACAAGAGCTGGTCTGTAATTATGTATTAATAAATGTACGTTTAATAGCATTTTGTTCTTTAATTCTGCTTGTTTTCATTTGGTTTCTGTAATTATGTGATTATTCAGATAATGATCCACTCTATCAATGCATTAAAGATATGGTACCACATTTATTTATTTATTTTATATTACATAAAATTATCTTAAGAATAGTGTACATTATTCATAAAAAATTATTATTAATTTTGAAATTATTTTAATGAAGACATTCTAGAACTTATGAAAAGTTTATTAGGTTCGCTTAGAAATTTAATACCTCAAAAGTTACCAATTTGGGGAGGAAACTAAATTAATCGTCAAACTTTGGGAAAATTGGATCATTAAAAATCTAATTTAAAAAAAAAATAATGAAACCAAATAAAGGTTGACCGTGCATTAAAAATCTAATTTCCTTCAATGATTAAACCAAATAAAGGATCTTTTCCCTATAATTACTAAAACCGAGCACACCCATGGAATTTAAGTATAAAGTAATATTATTTATAATTCGATTATATTCATTAAACTCTTGTTACCATCTATAATTTTCTCCTTATGTAATCAATGGCTTCTGGTTTTGGCTATCCAACCAATTTTTGCGACAACAATCCGTAAGACTTAGGGTGTGTTTGGGATTGTTGTGCTGGAGGAAGAATCAACTGTTAACTATATCGTCTCAAAAAGTTTAGGATGTTTGGTAAATTAGGCTTTCAAAATTGCTAGGCTATTAAAAAGCTATGGACATGTATTTGGTAAATTTGATTTTCAAAAGCTAATTTTTAATAAAAATACAAAATTATAAAAAACTTAAATTATTAAAATTTAATTTAGATATTACAATAAAATAAAAGAAATAAATATTTTATTTAATTTTACTAAAAATATTACAATAAATTAAAATTAAAAATTAAAAAAACACTGGAGAGCCACCACTATCCGTGTCCGTCAATTGCCGTCCACCAGAGAATTGTGTGTGGAGTGACACTTTTAACTCCAGGAGAATCCTCTGTGCATGAATCCACTTATGTTTTCATCATTTAGTCTGGAATTCAGTCTGATCGAACGATTAAAGTTCCAATCTCGAAAATTTAATCGTCTGATCCAATTGATTTTCAGTCGCAATGACGAAAACATCCACGGATTCATGCACAACGGCTTCTGGCAGTTCTCTTAGACTTGGCGGTGTCACTCCACATGCCAGTCGACGGTAGCTGGTGACAAATGGATGGCAGATAATGTCTGGGGATGTTGCTGCTCTGGTAATAGTTTTAAATTCTTTTGGAAAATAATTTTAAAAAATTTAAAATATATTTAGTTTTATAATATATTAACTAATTAATTTATTTTAATATTTAAGGATATTTTTGGATTTATATTAAATTATAGGGTTAACTTTGATATATATTTTAGTCTGTCCAAATTTTAGCTTTTCAAAATTAGATTTTCAAAAGTTGTATTCTACCAGCTT
The DNA here is from genome assembly GCA_013180625.2 of Boswellia sacra. NCBI lineage: Eukaryota > Viridiplantae > Streptophyta > Magnoliopsida > Sapindales > Burseraceae > Boswellia > Boswellia sacra. The sequence goes on along the minus strand of SNVD02002025.1, from coordinate 49,494 downwards.
TTACACTCTAATACAAAATTAGATTCTTAGAGCAACAACTTCGTGGACAATTAGTTTTCAAAAAGTTTACCAAACACTAAAATAGTTGTAGCTATTACCAGAATCCAAAAGCACAACAGACCCAAACACACTCTTAATGTATTTTGCTTAGTATTTGCTTGTGTAGTTTTGTTTAATCTTATAGCATTTGTGATTTCGCCTAGCTTAATGAAACACAAAATACTCCACTAATTAATATTTGAAGTCAATTGGGTTATTGTATATCCCTTCAACATTTCTTCTTCTTCTTATCATAATGATATTATTGCCAATCAGGACATCACTTTAATTGTCACAAACTCTAGTATTGAACCTTCTCACTATGATGAACTAGTCTTTTGTGATCATTGAGGATCCGAACATACCTTTTCCCTTTGTTCCACAGGACAACACTCTGGTAACTTTTCTAACTACATGTTCATCAAGTTTCCTATTATTCTTCAATCAATTGTTAATCATAAAAATGCAATGCGATGCAGGTACCACGATCTTTCATGGAATAAGTTTTTCGTATGCAGGCTACTTCTTATGGATATGTTTTGTAGATGTCACATCAGTATCAATAAAGTACCCATCTATACTTCAAGTATGCATGATTTGTATCTCAATAATTTTTCCAATTATGTGATTCTTTTGCTTGGTTAGACGAGTTGTCAATAGTTTGAGAATCTTGAAGCTCTTGTTGCTGCCTTCTACTTGAAAATTGACAACGATGGCAATGAGTGAGGATTGTCACCACTGGCTTCTTTCATGATTTCTTTTATTCATTTTGCTTCTATGTATGAACTTGTGCGATGTACAATCAAATGTAAACAATTTTTAGAAACTTAGTGAAAATTTTCTATTTTCAGCTTCATGTTCTTGCATATTTCGATAAATTTACAATCAAATATGATCAAGTTTGTTTCTATATCATCATTTATTCAATTATGAATAAAACTACAAAATTCAGAGATCCTGTGCACAAAAGCGGTCGTCGATACGCTTGCGTCACCTTATTGCTTTCTTTAGTGAGAAACTCAATGAGGCTAAACAAATATATGCTTCCTATGATAAAGAGTTCTATGCTATTATTATATCTCTACAACATTGGTAGTAACATCTTTTGCCTAATGAATTTATCCTTTACTCTAACCACCAAGCGTTAAAATATCTTCAATCCCAAAAGTGATTAAATAAGAGACATGTCAAGTGATCTAAATTCCTTCAAATGTTCACCTTTGTCCTTAGACACAAGCTTGGAGAGGATAATAAGATATTTGATGCCCTTAGTAGAGTCATGTACACCCTTCAAACCATGGAAGTTGAAATTGTAGGATTTGGTAATATGAAGTATGAGTATCCTTCTTGTCTTGATTTTGGCATCATTTATAAGGAACTTTTAGAGAATAACGGTAGAGATCATGTAGATTTTATTATTCGTGACGGTTACCTTTTTAAGGGTTCTCGTTTATGCATTCCTCGTACTTCTATGAGAGATTTTCTAGTTTGGGAAATGCATGCTGAGGATTAACTGGTCACTTGGGGAGAGATAAAACCATTGCCTTAGTTGAGGATAGGTTTTATTGGCCATCATTAAAAAGGGATGTTGCTAGGATTGTATCTTATTGTCGTACTTGTCAACTAGCTAAGGCTAGAAAACTTAATCAAGGGTTATACACTCCCCTCTCTGTTCCTTACCTTCCTTGGAGAGATGTTAGTATGAATTTCCTTTTAGGATTACCTAAAACCGCTAGGAAACATGATTATATTTTTGTTGTGGTTGATAGGTTATCTAAAATGGCTTATTTTATCACTTGCTCTAGGACTAGTGATGCTTCACATATAGCTCAACTATTCTTTAGGGAGATTGTCCATCTCCATGGACTGCCCGTGTCAATTGTGTCTGATAGAGATATTAAGTTTGTTAGTTACTTTTGGAAGACATTTTGGAAACTATTTGGTATATCTCTTAAGTTCTCTTCAGCTTATCATTCTCAAACCAATGGCCAAACTGAAGTGGTTAATTGTAGCTTTGGGAACTTGCTTCGTTGTGTGGCAGGCAAAAAGTTAGGTAATCAGGATTTAGTGTTACCTACAACTGAGTTTGCTTATAATAATGCTATTCATATGTCAACTGCTAAGAGTCCATTAATTCATGATTGTTGCCCTGCTGCCATTGACCTTGTTCGCTTATCTTCTCACTACCCATATGCATGATTTGCATGCTGAGGTTAGACAAATGATTTCTTTGAGCAATGATAAATATAGGTTTGTTGTTAATTTGCATCGTAGAGAAAAGGTTTTTAAGGAAGGTGATTATGTCATGGTTCGTCTTGATCTTTCTCACTTTCCTAAACAAGCTAACAAGAAGTTGCAAGCCTGTCCCCATGGCCCATCTAAACTTAACCGTAGTCTTGGTTCTAATGCTTATTTACTTGGTTTGCCTTCTGATTAGAGTATCAATCCAATTTTTAATGTGGCAGACATATTTCCTTACTGAGGACATTTCGAGCCTTCAGCTATTTTTGGTGTTTCTACAGGTTCTCCTACTGTTGTCCTACCTCGTTTGCCTCCGTTTGATCCTCCATTGAATGATGAGGTTGATCGCATTTTGGATGACAACTTTGTTGCTTCTACTACTTGTGATTTTCGTTGTTTCCTTGTTCATTGGAAGGGACAACTAGTCAATGATGATATTTTGCTTCCTGAGGATGAGCTCCATTGCATCAATTCCCATGATTTGGATTTTTACTTGCGCACTCGTCCGGAGACGAGTCTTTCTAAGTCGGGGTAATTGATGTAAAGTCGAGGGTAATTGATGTAGCATGGCTTATTTTATTATTAGGGTTATGAAATTATCAGTTTAGGGATTTTGACTCAAAGAGGGACTTTGACTTATCCTAATTTAACTCGAATTCCAATATATTTTGATTAGTATAAATATAAGGTTTCGTTATTATTTTGCTAGACATTGATTATTCGATAAAGAAAGAGTATTCAGACAGATTGTTGTGATTGTGGGTGAGTGTGAGTGTGAGTGTGAGTGATTGTTGTGTGTGTTTGCTTTTGGTTTGTTCTTATTGCGGGTTCCCCTTCAACCTTTTCAGCAAAAGTGGAATCTAAAACCACGTCTATAAGATGCTTTGTCTTCGAAAACCTGCATCAAATTAATGCAGTTTATTAAATTAGAATTAATATTATAGGACATATTTTTGAATAACAATGTATTAGGAATCATTTTAACATAACAACTGAAAAATATGCAGTTGTATTGGTAGCATCATTAGATGGGTTTCTTTCCTTACTTATACATTAGTAGCAAATGAGTTAAATGATCAACTTACTACTCACTGCTTCTCTAATTAGTAGATAATTAATGATCCATATTCACAGTTGCATTTTGAAACAAATTTCATGTGTGTCAGCGAGTTATATACTAAAATATTTAGCGTAACGCAAGGAAAAGCACCTTATAGAAACAAAACAAATTCAAATCGACTTGAGGCACCATAATGTAGAGAAAGAAAAAGAGAAATCAAAGTGGCTAACAATCAGATTAATAAACAAAAAAAATAATATATTTAATTTGTTTTTTAATTTGAAGTGTTGAATGCTATTCTTACTTCTTTAATCATGCAATAATACTTGTAATTATTATTGCTATAGAATCTATTAATCTAGATCTAATTGTTTCAAATGGCAAGCATTATGGTATGTCCAAAAGATAATCGAATACCTATATATCAATCTCAATAACATTGTCAAGAATTGAACAAGAGAATGCAAATAATCGTCATTTTGCAGAGGTGACAAAAGGAGCTTCTCATAAAATTCCTACATTCCTTTAAGTTTATATATGCTTCCCAAAACTTTATCAAGCAAGTAGTTCTAGTTCAAATATACTTTACAAGTAAACAAGCCAAGTAAATAGAAAAAAGTATGAACTTTTTAAGTTATAAATATGAAGAAGAATAATTCCTTTAAATCCAAAATAATGCTTGTCTATTTTAAGAAATTTAAGACAGCCAAAAAACCCTCAAAACTTTAAGTCCAATTCTAGAGCAAAATCATAGAGCAACCATAGATTACAAAACTAAATTTCCTCACTATAGAATAAAATAACATTAACCAAACAAAAATCAAGATTTGATATATATATATATGTACCCCAACAAGCTTCTGCACAATTGGGTCTGCACCCGGCTTCGGAGAAGACAAAGAAGAGCTACTTTTCTCAGCCTTACTTTCCTTTAGCTTCTCTTCCTCTTTCCCCAATTGCAACCACTGTTTCCATGGAAAATCCAGCAGATGCAACTCAAATGCACAAACTGAAAATGTACCAAAAAAAAGGGAAAAGAGAGAAAGAAATCATGTTTTCCTATAAAATCTATGAATCAAGAATCAAATCTAATACTCCAACCTAACAAACTAAACAGATTTACCAAAAAATTAAAACATAAATAAAAATTCTTTTTTTTTTTAAAATTTTTCAACCACATCATACCACCTATTGAATACATCAAAAGCAAAAAAGAATACAAATTTACTTTCCAAAAAATTAAAGAATCAAACATTATAGAACCAAGTACTATAAATTGATTAATTGCCCATGTCAAACAATAAAATATACACTTGACAATAAATAATAAATACTTACAACGGATTTAAGGAAGATCTCTGAAAGCAACTTTTTAGTTAGGACATAGAGCCGAGCCGCAACCAAGGATGGTGGAGTCATGGAGGCTAGTTACAACACAAGACGTCTGGGACTCGCAGGATAGTCGCAAGTGCTAGAGGTGAATGTACCAAAGGGTGAAGGCGAAAGCCAGTGATGGCGAAGTGGAAAAGGGCTTGCAAGTGCCGGTAATGGAGTGGAGGAGGTTTAGGAATTATGGATTTAGTTTCAAGAGATTATGGTTAGGGTTTATTAAGGTGAATTTTGTTTTCTTTATATACTATTTTTAAAATATAGGAAATCCACATCTATTAATAATCAGTTTTATTAATCTACTCAAGACAAATGAAAATGGTTAAAATGATTAACGAACTAACTTGATTCACTCAACAATTTAAAAATCCTCTTTCAATGATTTGTTTATGTACTCTCGAAAGTCAAATCAATTTGGTGTGGCTTTATAGTACAAAGTGTACCTAAAAAACATACTAATAAACTTATATTCAGGGAGCTTAAAATACACTTTAAAATTGAAAAAGTACTAATAACATAAAATAAATCACTCTTATCATAAATAAATATTTTTTAAATTCAACTAAGCCAATAAATTAATTTAATTTAGTTTAACCAATAAATTAAATAATTTAATTTAATCAGTCAATTCAAAACAACTTAATTAAGAAATTAAATTTGCATCTTTTTAGTTAAGTAACAAAAAAAAAGTGGGTATCAAAGATAACAATGAGAAGATAGTAAAATGGAAACAAAACTTTACAAAAAGGAAAAGACAATTTCAGATGGAACACCTTTTAATAAATTAATTAATGCTTCAAAAAAGCATTGATTACCTTAAAACTTAAGCAAAACGACATTTAGTGTGGTAGTTGCAGGATGGTAGGTCCTTCTATAAGTTATAAAAAACTTGTGGTTCACGTGGAGGAGCCACAAATGCAATTAAAAAAAGAGTAATAACCATCATTCTAGATCATACTATAAATTATGTATATTTTATAGCTTGTTGTTAACAAATAACCATAATTATTGCACCAAGGGCAGGAGCATACGTATAGGCACGTTGAAAACTAATTATGAACTAGTGAATATGCTTCGAGCAAACCCAACAACTAATGAACTAATTATAATTGTTCCTGTGCATGCAAACCCAAAAGCTAAAAGTAATAAAGATTAAATCATGAGCAGCAACAAATGTAATATTAAATCAATTAAATCCTAAAATGAAAATATTATTCAAGTGGAATCCCAAGAATTGATGCAGCAGGCTGCAAAGGAAAATGTTCAATAAAAAATTTGTGTTTAATTCCTAATTATGCAGATGCTTAAAGACCAGAAAACTCTATAGTCAATAAGTTATGATCCATATCAAGAAGCAATTCATGTACTATATTTTTGTGACACATATACAAGAAACCATAAAATTTATAGACAATTAAATGTAGAACAAGTGAAACTTTTGATGCTCTTTTAAATGAAATAAGGTATAGAGTCAACATAGGCATTCTTTACAATACAAACAACTTACATTGATCATTTGGTTGAAGCCTCTAGAGATGAAGTAAACATTGATATTATTAGTCTTCAGGTTGTTGACCAACTCTTCTAAGCCAGGAGAAAGCCTTACGATTAAAGAAGAAATATTTTGATGTTCCTAAACACTTATAACATTGCAATTATGTTAACCAAATGAGAAAAAAGAAAAAAAGATGCTAGATTAAGATCTGCAGTGAGAACAAGACATCATATTCTAACTTGAGTCTTAATAGCATACAATCAAAATAATTAGAAGTAGAAATCATACTTTGGAGGTCTCTTCCCAAGAAAATCTTGAGCTTGGATTAATAATGAAAGCTAAAATCAAATACAAATTTAATTGTTTCTTATCATAAAAATAAATTTAATAAATAGTGTATGCAAGAAGAAGAAGAAGAATAAATATCCACAAGTCTTATAAAGGAACTAAGGATCTAAGGGTCCACATAAGCAATAAACTCCTACAACAGAGTCTAATGGAAGAACCACATGGGCCAGCTGATTTTTCCGTTTACTTTTCCTCTATTCTTAAAAAGTCAAAAAGTTTACTTTTCCCTTGTTAAGTCACTTTCCAAGCCATTAGTGGTATGACTGGTCAAGGGTTTACAATTCTGTTGGAAAGGATTAACTTAGGCATTTTAATAAACACATTGTTTTGCATGCAACCATTACACAACACTACTCAAAACTTGCAAAATCAAAGCATATATAAAATACTTTTATATATAATAAGCTTATAGCAAATATCATTGCAACTATATTTCAATTTGACAACATGAATAAGATAAATTAGATAAATTATGTAATTACAAACAAATTTATATGAACTAAACCACAAAACTAGTTCTCTGCCTAAATAAAATTTTAAACTCAATCTAAATCACATACAACTACTCAAGTCATAGGAAACCTAAATTTAATAATGTTTTCTGTGATATTTAATTCTAGATTTATTTATTTTTTTGTTTTAATCTCAAAAGAACACAACAAACATCTATTAAACCGAATCTAGGCGGAACCTTGATTTCATATATAATGAGTAGAAGCTGGACTCTGCATTGAACTACAGTTTAGATCTTTTGATGGTCATGTATACAAGTAAGAAATTGATAAATTTGATTCCAATCACAAGCAAATAAATGTGACAGATATTACATTTATTATTATAATAAATATCTCGAAGCTAGGACTTAATCTACATAAATCTACATCCTCTATTCATTTCAGATCCATAAATTTTATTATTTATTATTCAGTTAAATAATTTAATCAAACAATTTGTGAAATCCTAATTTGAAATGAAATAAAGAAAGAAAGACTATCAAAAAGGAAGAAAAATGATTGAAAATGCATAGAAATGAGTTGAGTAATATGAAATTAAATTGAATCAAGGTTTGGAAATGAAATTAAATGAAATTGTGAACTCAATACAGTCGGCTAGGTACGAAAAGACAACCAAACATAGAAAAATAATTGTAAAAGCAAATCAAGAATAAGGAAGTTTAAAACATACACTTAAACAATCCAACATAGCAGATCAATAATCCAAAACCAAAGAACACTAGCTGGAGCAAAGAGATATTGAATGCATGATTTGAAAGATATCTAGACTCAATGATGTTATAATATTATAGAATATACAGGATCTTAGTAGCGTGAAAACTGAAGAAGAAGATCTCTAACATTTTAAAACACTATATGCAATATTATATTAAAATACGGTAGAGATAAGAAAATTGACTTAGGGTTAACCGATTACATCTTTTCTAAAAAACCTGCAATAACTTACCAATAGATAACAGGGATGTGAAAAAAGTGAGATATAACAAAGCACACTACTAAAATTGTTCAATATAATGAGATTGATTAAGTAAACTTTGAAAGCTATGGGAGCAATAATTTGTCATAGACAAGTACCTGATAAGCAAATAGCTCTCTTTCTTCTTTGTCTTAAGTAATGCTAATTGAAATTCCTCTTGTATACAAATGAAATAGAGGAATAAACTAAAAAATTACCTGATAAATTTATGGCCAAAAATACACTAGAGACTTTACCAAGTATGCAAATGAAATCATGGCTAAAGTATAATTCCTCATTATCAAAGTTTCAACAAGCCTTGTTAATCAGCCCATCATTAATCACAACACTAGTCATCTCTTTAAAGAGCTCAAAAAGTGCCTCAATTTCACTTATGTGAACAGCCATGTGAGAATAATTACACTTGTGAGCAGAGTAATTGAATTTGAGTGAGAATTCGGGGTAAATAATTAGTTTGAGAGGAAACATTTAATAGTCAAATTGAATCTAGCTCATTAAAATTATAAGCTAAATACATTACTTTAATTATCCATGAGACTATCTGGATGATATTGGTACCATAAGACTGCTGAAAATCATGTAGGCAAAGTCAACTCTTCTTTAAAAATGAACAGAACTTATAAATAATAACAACCAGTAATTCTAAAAAGCTAACACGAAATCAAAGTAGCATAAATTCAACACTCAAATTGACCAAAAATTCAAAAAAAAAAAAATAAAATAATTAAAAAAATTATAATGTGATTGCAATAAAACAAAATAATATTTCCAAACAAAAAAAAAATCCCAGCAAGCAAAAAAATTAAAATCAACATTAAAAGAAATAGAACAAAAATTCTCAAACACTAAAATCTCTGTCTTTACTAAGTACTTGCAATATTACTTCTCAATAGTTGGACTAATGCATTAACTAATGTAAACCAAAATACTCAATTAATTGTCTCTGGCATTCCTACAAACGCAGAAAAATCATTGAACTTGACATTGTTTGAAAAATTAGTACCAAAAAAAAGTTAAAGCTCACTGAACCCATGGTTAAACAATATAGAGATATCAAAGTCAAATCACAAAAACCAGAAAAATCAAACAAAAATAACCTGCAACTCATGGTTTGAAGCAATAAAGACTTTTGTAACTCAATAGTTTAAATCTGAGATGAAAGAACCCACCACATGGTTAGAAATTGATCGATTAATTATTTGGCCTAATTAGTTATATGTCTAAAAGAATGTACAAAAATTTGTAATCTTCTCAAAGCGCAACCAAAGGAAACTGGGTTTTACACTCCAATCACGAAGCACCGAATATCTCAACACAATATGGGTAACCCAAGTGGAAAGAGAATTAAATAGAAAAGCATGCATGACCAAAACCACGAGGTACCTACATATTCATGCCATGTTTGCCATTGAAAACAGGCCTCTCAACCCTGCCCCAAACAAGACTGAAAATATAAAAAGAAAACCTTTGAACCAAATTCACCAAGTAAATCAAAGAGAAAAGACATAGAGAGAGAAAAGAGGAGATGATAGAAACATAAAATAATTAACAAATGTACAATATAATAACAAAATCTAAACTTGAGAATGTAAGGGAGATTGCGCTCTGCACTTCTCTCGTTGACTCTATTCAATAATCTGGCTAAACTTAATGACATGGAAAAAAATTAAAAATTGAAACTTTTAGTGATAGCAATGAAAGACGGAGCAAATACTTAACAATTAAAACTTACCCATCAATAAGCAAGTGATTGGTATGCACAATGGATTGATGACAGTGGCAGTAACAAAGCCATTGAGTAAGAAAGGAAGCGGGGTAAAAACTGAGACCATTAATCTGATTCATGCAAGTAAAACAAACCAATTACAAATACCCATGAAGTGCAATAAGACCCAAAATTGTACACAAAAAAAATATCACAGAGAGCTATCAAGTGAAATTCGAAATTGACTTCTACTTTGTATTAAAGAAAGAAAATTGAAAGAGACAGAAGTTTCTGGTTTAAACGGACGCCAAAAGCAAAAAAAATAAAACCACAAAAAAAAATATTTAGGGTTTCAAAATTAAGCTTTCGAGGGATTAGAATTTGATTATGAGATTTTTTATGCTGAAATGAGTGAATCAAAACTGGAAATGCAAATAACAAATTTGAAACTGAAATTGAAAACAAATTTCAAAAGGAAACTCACCTTAAGTGAAAAGCAAACCTGAAATCCAACCAAAAATAAGTGATAATGCTTTGATGAGTGATCTAGTTCTTGAGGATTTGAGCGATTTGAGAGATTTCAAAAGATGATGATTTGGGTGAGGGAGGAAGTAATAGCTAGGGCAGAGTTTGGGTGAGGACGCGGGGCCCCGGGGGGAGGGGGGGTGGTGGGGGCGGGGGAAGTGGGGAGAGGAGGGTAGGGGTCGCGGCGGTAGAGGTGGGACCGGGGGGAGGAGAATAATAGAGGGAAAAATTAATAAAGTGGAGTACAAAGGAAAAATATATATTGGGAGAAAGAGACAAAATAAAAGACTTGTCACTACTTTAAAAATTGTGATAAATATGTGACTCAAAAAAGACAAAAAGTGATAAATATTTCACAAAAAGAGGTTAGACTTTTAGACTAATGTTATACTTCTCACTTTTTTTTTTGAAAAACCATCAAATAAAAAAATACACAGTGACAAATATGAAAAAATTTCATCTAATGTAAATGGCATGATGTTTCAAATATCTTATATGTGACTGACATAGTATTTATTCAAACAATTGACACACACCAATAGCTTAACTTTTCAAATCTTGATGAATCTAGTGCCTTGGTAAACAAATCAGTAGTTGGTTTTTCAGTCGAAAAATGCTCAATATGGACTATTCCATATTCCACTAACTCTCTAATGAAATGATACCTAATGTCTATGTGTTTAGTTCTTGAGTGTTAGACAGGATTTTTGGAATTGTTAATTGCACTTGTGAGATACTGTAGTCCTCTAGCATTTGTCTCGTTTGTAACAATTGAGTATAGCAACCAATAGCAGCTATATACTCAGCCTCAGCAGTAGAAAGTGAAATTGAGTTTTGTTTCTTGCTATGCCAAGCCACCACGTTATTTTCGAGGTATAAACATCCTCTTATGGTACTCTTTCTATCATCCAGATTGCCATCCTAATGAGCATCACTATAACCTACAATAGATGAATTTGTATTTTACAATACCAAATTCCATATTTTGTAGTCTTTTGAACATACCTGATTATCCTTTTGACTACTGCCAGATGCAATTCTTTCGAACATGATTGGAATCGTGTGTATAGACCAACTCTAATATTGATGTCAGGTCTGCTTGCTATAAGATACATAAGACTTCCAATCATGCTTCTATATAAATTTTGATCAACATCATTTCTGATCTTATCTTTTGACAGTTTGAGATTGGTGGCAATAGGTGTTCTCACTGCTTTACACTTGTCCATTTCAAATCCTTTCACTAGGTTTTTTGCATGCTTAGTTTGAGAGATGGAAATTCCATTATATAGCCATTTGACTTGAAGTCTAAGAATATAGGTTAGTTCACCTACCATACTTATCTCAAATTCTTCTTATATAAGCTCAACGAACTCACTAGTTTTATCATCAAGTGTAGTACCAAACACTATATCACCAATATTGATTTAAGCAACAATAATATACTTTGATGCATGCTTTATAACCAATATTTTGTCATTAATGCCTCTAGTGTATCCCTCACCAAGGAGAAAAGTTATGAGTCTTTCATGCCAAGCTCTTGGAGCTTGTTTAAGACCACATAGAGCCTTTTTCAATTTGTAAACTTTAGTAGGATGCTTAGGATCAACAAAGCCTTTTGGTTGCTCAACAAAACTTCCTCTTTTAGAATGCCATTTAGGAAAGCTATTTTAACATCCATTTGAAAAAGTTTGATGTTTAACAAACATGCATTGGCAAGCAGCAACGTAATAGATTCTAACGTAGCTACAGGTGCAAAGGTTTCATCAAAATCTATTTCCTCAATTTGTGTGTACCCTTGAGCAAATAATCTAGCTTTATTCCTAATGACTTGCCCATTTTCATCACGTTTATTCTAAAAAATCCATTCAATTCCAATAATATTTGTGTTTTTTAGTCTAGGAACTAAGTTCCACACTTTATTTCTTTCAAATTGTTTCAGCTCATCTTCTATTGCTTGAATCCATGTTTCTTCCTTGGGAGCATCATTCATAGATTTAGGTTCTACAAATGAAACATGGCAATAAAAAACTCACCTAGTTTCTTACCTTACTTTTGGTTTTGCCTACAACTTCTAGACTTCTAATAACAAATGTTGTAGGATGTGCTTTTCTATATCTCAGTTGGGGGATCTTTAGTCTTGTCATCAGTTTTGATTTCATCTCTGCTTAAATCAATATTGTCAAACATGCTGTCTCATCTTTCTTAACCTCTATAGTTTCATCTTGTGTGACTAACACTATTTTCTACAGAATTAGTTCAAGTTCTTCATCAAATTTTCCAACACTTTCTATAGCTTCTTCACGTGAAAATTCTACAAAATCATCACTGTCATTAAACACAACATTAGCAAATTCAATAATACTTTCAGTTCTTATATTATAAATCCTATATGCTTTGCTATCCAATGAATAACCAATAAAAAAAACCATCACTTTTGGCATCAAATTTGCCAAGTTGTTCTCTATCATTAAGAACATAACACATATACCCAAATACATGTAAATATTTAAGGTTAGGTTTTCTCCCTTTCAACAACTCATAAGGTGTTTGACAGGTTCCTGATCTCAAGAAAACTCTGTTGATGATGTAGCATACTGTGTCGACTACCTCTACCTAAAGTCTCTTTATAAGCTTTTTGCTACTTAACATCACTTGGGCCATTTCTTGAAAGGATCTGTTCTTCCTCTTCACTACCTCAATCTGTTTATGTGTCTTTAGAGCAAAAAATTCATGAGTGATGCCATGAAGTTTACAGAAGGTCCCATAGCTCTTATTTTCAAATTCTCTCCTATGATCACTTCTGATCCTTATAATTCTACCAATTTTTCTATTTTGTTCGTTTTTCAACTTGATACACAAGTTTCTAAACACATCAAATGTATCAAACATGTCGCTATCAAAATTTATCCAAGTGTACCTTGAATAGTCATCTACACAAACAAAAACATACATTTTCCCTGCAATGATTTGAACTTGCATTGGATTCACAGGATCCATATGCAATAGTTCAAGAATCTTTGAAGTACTAAGGAAAGAGTTACAAGCATGTGAGCTTTTAATTTGCTTACCTTTTTGGCAAGGACCACAAACAATGTCAGGTTTTTGTTCAAACTTAGGCGCATGAGCACCAATCTTAGTTAATTTAACTAAGTCTTTATAATTCATATGCCCAAGTCTTTGTTGCCATAGTTCAATTTTAGAGGTCTTAACATGCAACACACCTATTTTAGTTATTAAATAACAATTATCATTTGACCTAACACCTTCAAGCATGCAATTTTTATTTGAATCAAGAACTGTGCATTTATTTTTATTGAACACAACAGTGAATTTATTATCACAAATATGACTAATACTGAGTAAATTGACCTTCAGACCTTCAACATAAAGAACATCATGAAACTCAGATAAACCATCAACACACAATGTACCCTTTCCTATTACTTTGCTCTTGGCACCATCTCCAAAGGTAATTGAACCTTGGTTGCATGATCTGAAATTTTTTAGTAGACATGTCTTGACACCCACTATCAAAGTACCAAGAATCATTAGTGAATGCATTTAAAGTAGATAGGGCAACATTAAATTTGTTTGTGTTCGTTTCAATCCAATTCTATTATGTTTTGTGTGACTATTTATGTTGTGTTACATGACTACCTATGTTGTTATTCATTTAGATACAACAGATTATTCAGTTCATAACATCTAGGCCTAATATATCCTTAATACCACAAAAGTAACATGTTATCACAAATTTTCTAGTTATAGATAATGATGATTTAATAGAATGTGATGATGCACTATGAAATGAATATTTGGAGCTTTTGGAGGAAAAGTTTCTACCTAAACTTGAAGTCCCCTTACCTGGACTTGTAGGTTTTCAGAATTTCTTGAGATACCAAATTTTGATGATTCTGATTTTGTTGAGGAATCTGATTTCTATGAAGTGTTTGCTCTGGAAGCTTTGACAAATGTTGTTTTTGAAGAAGATGCTTGGTTGTGTGCTTGAAAGCCCAATCCATGCTTCATGCTGTTGTTTCTCCCTTGAACCAATCTTTCATCTAGCTTTTGGGTTCCTTTTAATAGAAATTGAATTGGTACCTCATGCTTCTTTATGAAGTCATCCTTCTCAGTCGGCTTTAATTTCAGTTTCATGATGGTTGTTTCAAGTTAAGCAACATTTTCTTCCAAAAACACTTTCTCACAGGTAACAACCTCAATTTCTTTAATTAACGCATGTATTCGCTTCTAATTTTCCTTGTTCTTTTGAATTTTTAATTTCCAGGTATGATGAAGATTGTTGTTAGCTTTCCTGTAGCTCTTCATAATAATTCAGATAAAAAGCAGATTTAGTGTCAACATCATCAGTTACACTACAAGAAAACTTAGCTGTTGTGTCATAATTTTTATGTCACTTCTTAAAAAAATGACATGTAATTAGACTCCTAAATTTAGTCAAACCCATACATGTTAAAAAGGTGGGTTAAATTGTCATGAAACAATTTTTAAGTATGACACATATTTACCAACTATAAAAGAAAAGAAAAATAAACCATAAACACCTAATTTGTCTCTCACGATCGAAAGCCTCAAGTGCCTATTGCACTTTATCTTTGCATCGCCTCTTGATTTATTGCCAAAATCAGACCATCTTTCTCGATTAATCATTATCGTCATCACATCTTTGCCTTTTCATTGCCTTAAAATTAAAAAACTAAACCCTACTCCTATTTCTCGATCTCTCTTTGTGTAAGCACCCAGCCATCACTCGCCTCTCTTCATCAACCATTACCTCTCTTTGTCCTTATAAACCCAACCATCGGTCACGCTATTACAAACTCGTCTCAATCTTTATTGTCATCATGATCATTATCTTCATTGTCTCGAATTCAGCACTCATGAACACAGTTACAAGTTCGTCTTACCAATCTTCATCTGTTTCTTCATCAAGATTCATCTTGGTTGCATCTTGAATCACAGGTTTCAATTTCCTTTCCTTCCTCATCTTCTTTGTCTATTCTGATTCTAACACTTGACTGATTAGAATCTATTAACATGCAAATCATAATATACCTCATGATTCCCAATTTCACCAATTCTATTTGCTTTGTTTTCATTATTCTCTAGGTTCTTTTTGGTGATTTCCAAGCATTTCCCTTCTCTATTGTTAGTTTTTTATTTCATTCTTTATTTTGATTTTTTATTTGAGTTTTGTTTTTTTTTGGCCCATAACCTTATTTTGGCTGGATCTGTATTTATGTTCAAATGGAGTGGTGTGTAAGCTTCATTGTAGCTGATTTTTGTATAATCCAAGATTGCTTTAGTCAACACCAAAATTGAGTAAAGATAAGGCTTTGTGTGTTTGTGTTTGACGCTTGATTGCTTGCTTGCATTTGTATATCTGTGAATCTCATGAATTTGTTGTGGATCTCCGACTTGATTTTGTTATTAACAATGTTTGCCTGCTTTGATTTCAATTTCATATTGTTTTGTTAGTATTTTGTGGAAAATACTAACTTGTTACAGTATATTTCTTTCGCTCTTTGAAATTATTAAACAATGACTAGAATATATACAATAATGGTGATAGTGACATGAACCATAACATAACACATTATTGGCATATTTTTCGTGTATAATATATGGGAGTTGTTAATTTGTTAGTGTAGAACAACACATTAGTTTTTTTTTAATTGATGAAATATGCTCTAAAATGGCTCCTAGATCTACACGTATGTTAAGGTAGACTTGGCAATTCTTCATTGCTTGAGTATGTAAGTGCCAGCATGGTATGAAATTTAAAATAATGAAAACAAATGGTAATTGAGTGGAGATGAATAAGTCTCTATAAAGATATAATCTATCTATTATATATTATATTATTTTAATTTCAAATGCTTAAAACAAAGTTACAATGACTAGTAAATTTAAAGGGGAATATTTGTTTGAATTTATATATGGGTCAAAAAGTTTTCTTTTTTAATCAAATTTTGTATATATCATTTGGTTGCACTTTAGAAAGTTTACAAGTAATGAAAAAAAAAAAATTATAAGATCAGAGGTGTGGCTTTCATTAATGCTATTCCAAAATCCCCTGCTGGAAAGATCTTGAGAAAGGAATTGGTGAGTCATGCTCTCTCTAGCAGTTTGTCTAAACTATGATCCATTTTATACAACAATGGGGAGGGATCTATGATGGCTATTGAGAAATGCATACTTAATATTTTTGTGTTTAGAAAATTTTCTCATTCATATAATTATTTTTGTGTTTAATACTAGTATTTGAGTTGTTTCACCTCTTGGAAGGATTTGCATCTTATTATATGCTTGAAAACTTCAAAGCCGTGACATCAACCATGCTTATGTTACCTTGTCCGTAAAAAGAGAAGAGATACTTGATTCTTGTTTGATAAGATATTGTCTAAACTATACGCAAACATGCTTATGTGAATATGTTCTATCTTGCTGCCTTTATGACCTTCCCGTGGAATACATGTTATAGGTTTATACAAAATTGAGAACTTTGATATGGGATTTTTTTTTTAACTCAGATGGCATATTTGCAACACTTAGGTGTTAATGTGGTGTGAGTGATGTTGCTATAGATATGAATCACGGGAAATGATGATAGACACAAATAACATATTATTGCTATTCGATCATTTTACCTTACTTCTTTTGAATTGCAAACAATGTATACTTTTGTATCTGATGCTCTTATGGGAGTCTATTATTACTGTCACTTATATTTAGCTCTCTTTGGTAATTTCATCTAATTTCAAATTAATTTCCTAGGTTTTTCATTTTAATTTCTATTGATATAAGTTGAGTTTAAGGTTTCTAATTATTTTTAGGAGCTCAGGTATGATGAAGATGAGTAAAATATATCTAACAACGTGATGTATTTTTAAGGGCAGTGAATACTGGAATATTTAATTATTTTGGTTAAAACCTTGATATATTATTTGCTCCTTAGTTGTTCCTTATTTTGTACTTTCTTTATTTTATATGAACTTCATACCGAAAAACGATAAAATAATATTACAATGTCAATTTCAAAGGCCATCTAAAGTTTATTCAAAATTGGCATTTAAAAGATAGATTAGGAAGGAAGAGTTTGACTGATGTATTCTTTGAGATCCATTTATTTTATGCAGAATTTGTGGCAAACCACATATTTTCCAGCTAAGTTGTTTATTTATTATTAAACAAATGGTTGTATCTCTGCCTTTATTTATTTTCATTCTAAATTTTATATTTTAAGTATCATTAGTCGGTGGACTGCGGGAAGAAGCCAAATAGTTAAGAGCATTCACTATGCTTATTGTTCCCTCATTGAGAAAGCGGAGCGTTAAATCTATATCGAGGTACCTACTAAAGCTTTTCAATCTATAACCTGCATTTATTATTATCAAAGACCTTTGGTGAATTTTTATAGTTTTCTTTCTTATAGGTTAAGAGAAGCGCTTAAATCAAAATTTGTTTGATTTGATCTTTGAAATATCTTGTCTTCATTTTCGAGATCCAACTCATCATAGTTAAAACTGTCTGACTTCCTTTCAGGTAATGATTACCACTTATGTTTCTTGTTTTTTATTGCAAATACATATAAAAACTAAATAATAATTGCCCCTATCTTTATATATGAAGCTTGATTACTACCAAAGATATCTTTAATTTAAATTGTAATGACTATAAAATTTATGTACCAATTTTGTAGCACTGAATCGAGAAGTTTAACTTCTGCTTGCCAATTCTCTTGAAAGGGTTTCTTATGAGTTCATATGGACTTACTTGGGCATTGAAAAATCAAAGCAAGATATCTAAGTTCACAATTCTGAGTAGTCCACTTACTGTTTCATCTTGTTAATAATTGTAAATGTAAATCAAATACAAATGCATTTGATCCTTCTAGAGAGAAACCCAATTGGGACTGTATGCATGATAAAAAGACTGGACTTTGTTATATTAATGTGTTGAGTGAAAATAATATTTTATATTAAAGCTTTTGGTTAATAAATTGTTTCCATTTTTTGAAGACCAAGAACTTGGAAACATTAATATAATCTTTTCTTGTTCTATATCATCTTGCTTAGCTAATTAATGATTTAACCATACCATATTTAATTGTTATAGTTTGATTTTATTGACATAATCCAAACAAACTGACTTACTTGTACTTTTCTGTCCTTGTAAATTAGTTTTTTGAAGTTGTATTGTTGAATGTATTAACAGTTGAAGTGTGTACATAATAATGTCTTTATCCATTCATTAAGAAGCCTTAATGAATAAATCCTTAAGAAAACTTTCTATTTTGTTTTATCTTTTCTCACATTTATTTTATTATTTTTCCAAGCATGCACATTAAACTAAATAAAGACATAATAATGTAATTCTCACTCTCACTCTCTGCCTCTCTCTTGTAATGCAGATTCACTTCTCCCCTTCGTGCACACTCAGGTTCAACTTCATTTCTCAGCTTCTTACAAAAATTTTAATGTTGTGAAACGAATTTATCTTTAGATCTACTATTTGTTAGCTTCGATGATTCTATCTATTACATTGTTTATTTGCGATTAGACTCAAGTAGACTATAATTATCGGTAGTTGGTAAGTAGACTATAATTATCGGTAGTTGGTTAGTTTAAGATTTATTGTGTGTAAATTGGTTTGTTTTTAAATCAGTTTCTTTTTTTTTTTTTTTTGCTTACGTATGGATTTTTTAATTAGATTTCATTTTCTATCATTGGAGAGTTTTCATGTTTAAATCGTATGATTGGATTTTATTAGATTTAACTTTTTTTGTGTTTAATATGATGATGCGGTTAAATCATTTGATTCGACATTTTGCTTTATTTATCTTTAAATTTTGTTAACCTAAAGTAACTATGTATTTACAATACTTTGTTCACCTCCACACATGCGCTTTCATTTGAAATTTGGTTTCTTTATAATTTATAATGTTTGTTGAAATAGACAAAGATGCTTCAAAGTTTTAAATTGTAAGAGGAGATGTTTTTGTGGAAAGGGTTCATTTCATTTATTAAGTAAACTTCCAATATGTAAAACATGAGATTTAAAATATAATTCTAAAACTAATGTAAAACTAAAAATTAGTATAGCTCTAACCCATATTATTATCTTACTTTTACTCAACATAAAATTTGGTGAATTCACAAGGATGAATGCCTGAATCTTAATAAAGTTGTTTTCAATTAATTAACTGATTGGAATTACATTTTATCCATTTTTTCAATCGACATAGAGTCAAAATTGCTCCTTTAGAGATGAGCCTTTCTCTTAGTTGTGCATCTATGTACAGACCCACCACTCTTCACTTGTTTAATTGATTGGTAGTTGCATGTGATGATACATATTTTACGGGATATATATATGTGTGTGTGTCAATTTTCCATATTTTTTAAATTTGGAAATGGTTTAAGTATCTTATTATAATGTATCTATCTTTCGTATAACATTCTTTTTATTAACTTTATTACCTCATGAATTGGCAGCTTTTAAATATCTTGATAATGTGGTTTGTGAACTATACACAAGTTTTTTTTTTTTTTATTGTTTTTGGTGCATCTAAAAGTCTTTAAATCCCTAGAAATGATAGATTAACTAATCAACTTCATTTCTAACTCTCATTCGAAATTAGTATGATCAAAATGAATACTTACACATATCTTTTTATTTATTTATTTATTTGTTCCAGTTTAAAGGGTATTATGTTTTCCAGTACTTCCATCTTGTGTTTGACAAGGAATCCCTTTCTCTCTTACTTCCATAATAAGTGTATCATTCTCTTACTTCCATTTGTTTGTTCCATCTTGTGTTTAAATCACTATCCATAATAAGTGTATCATTCATCAAAAGAACATTTACTGTCCCTTGTCTCTTATTCCTATGCATCACTTTTTCTTTCTCATTGCATTGGACCAAAAATACAGTGTTATGAATTGTTACTTAGATAAACAATAGCGCTCTTGTCAATAAAATGGTAATTTTCATTTTTTGGTGAGGTGTTATGGTGTCCACTACTTGGCATTACTTTTATTCTTGCTAATTATTTTTTTTGAAACCTGTGCTTGATTTATTACAATGAAAGGTGTTGGAGAAACTAAGCGGCCAAGACAGAACTTTTTTTGATCCAAAGGTAATTGATTTAATTATTTAATGATCATGATTTTACTATTACCATAAAATTGAGTAAACATATAGTTCTACTTTCACTAGATATTATTTTATTAACAAATATCATAATTATAAGTGTGCAAGGCATGAAATTGGTAGCTACGTAGTCCTACACTATACGGCATGATAATTGTTATCATATATAATGGGTCCCACTTTGTTGGCATTATCGTTCTTATCCTGAAATTAATTAATATCACTAGTCTTATAGCATTTAATTTTGTAGTTAACTACATCATAAAATATTTTATATATATCAGCTTAACAACCAATGTGATAACAAATCAATGTTGATATGCGATTAGGAAATAGTTTCTTTTTTAGCTTGTTTGCAACAGTGGTCATCTTTTCCTCTCTTTTCTTAGCTTTTTATTTTCTTTCATGTTACAACTCTTAATCTTTTAGAGAGCATAAGTGTTAAGGGTTGGTAATATTCACCTTATAGAGAGCATATGTTCATTACTAACTAAAAACAAAGAATCAACTAAAAACAAAGAATCATGCATGCTTGAAATGAAAAGAGTGATGATTATCTAAATGTTAGACTACATGGTAGAGATTTCTAATCGTAAAGTTTTGAAAATGCTTTAACACAATAGAGAACTTACAGAATTGAATAGTAGTTATTATGGTGGTAACACTTACTGCCAGTGGTAGAATTTGTTCATCACAATAGGATTTCACTTATTAAGATGATTAATTTTTTTCTATATAGCACTTGACATTTGATAGAAATAATTTAACTTTAAATTGATTATAGGTAATGCTTTTGTAGAAAGAAATTCTTTTTATAATTTGTATTTTTTTAATAATGGAATTGTTGAGGAAGAAATGTTGTCAATTATTTCATGGATTATATGTATGTATGCATTAGTTTAAAGATAGTACAACACTATCACATGATTAATATAATGAATATTCTTTGATTATCTTTGAAGATGCTAAACACTAATAGGAGGTTCTTTTGTGCCTAATTTTATTGCTGAAATATTTGTATGAAATTAGGCCTTAAATTTAAGATGATCCATAAAAATAGCCATATTTGTAGTCTTCATTATCCTTTTCTTAAACCATTTTTTTGGATGTTATATATGTAGGTTTATATGTTTATCTTTCTTACATGTTAAAAGCAGCGCTTAAATCATAATTTGTTTGATTCGATATTCCAAATCAATTGGCATATTTCGAATATTTTAGCTCATCGAAGTTTAAACTATGCTTACTTCCATCCAGGTGATTACCATCCATGTTTCTTGCTTTATGTTCAGTGCAAATCATTATTAACACTCTAAATAAACTGCACCTATCTTTAATGTTTATATCTGATTTTATGTTTGAATTTTGTTTGATTGGTTGATTTTACATTATATATTATGTTTGCTTTCTTAGTTTATTCATGACTTTCTATCATGTTGAATGAAACGTCAACACTGTGTACATGAATGAGATTTCACAATAATGGTTAGCTATTTTCATATACATGGACTATCTACATGCATGCTTTATTGTGTTGCTTGTCTACTATTTGTCAGTTGATTGTTTCATAATAATTAATAACATTTTTTTTTACATATTTCAAAGCTAAATCCTCTCATTAAATAATAAATTTTAGTACTTCTTATAGAAATTAGACCAAGTTTGTATTGCACGTTTGCAAAAAAGGTGGAAACAAATTTAGGTTATTATTACAAAGTATATTGGTTGGAAACCTCGACATATATTCCAGTGGTGAAC
The DNA here is from genome assembly GCA_013180625.2 of Boswellia sacra. Taxonomy (NCBI): domain Eukaryota; kingdom Viridiplantae; phylum Streptophyta; class Magnoliopsida; order Sapindales; family Burseraceae; genus Boswellia; species Boswellia sacra. The sequence goes on along the minus strand of SNVD02002025.1, from coordinate 27,267 downwards.
CTGAATAGGCATTATACTGGTCTGTACTGAGGTGTAAACAACGCCACGTACTTTGAACATAATAAATAACCTATTTAAATATTTTAAAGCTAAATCCTCTGATTAAATATTAACTTGAACGTTGTATAAGAGTACTAAAATGAATCTTATATGAACAGGTTTTTTCTTTATTTTACTTGATGGATAAATCTTGGATTTGGAAAGATGGATTGTCTGAGGAGTTTTAGATTGGGTGGATAACTTCTTAGAATTTGCAACTACCCACTTTAACAAGTCAAACCTCATGAAATGCCCTTGCAAATCCTGTCAATGTTTTGCCTTCCACACCTAAGAGGAAATTTGAACCTATTTATTTAGGAAAGGGTTTGATACTAAGAACGAAACTTGGATTTGGCTTGGGGAGCCAACTTTGGTTAATCCACCCAAAACCGTAAACTCATCATTTGCTGCATGTTCTGAAAACAGTCATCTACTTGCTACAATTGATATGGTGAATGATTCATTCAAGTATAATGAGGATGACCTTAAATGTTTTGATAATTTACTTGAAGATGCTAAGAAGCCCTTATACCCAGGATGCACATCCCACGCAAAACTATATGCCTTAATGAAACTATACAACATTGAAGGAAAATATGGTTGGTCTGACAAAAGTTTCTTTGAGTTACTTGACCTCCTATTTGATATGTTACCACCAAATAATGAGATGCCTACATCCATGTACGAAACTATGAAAACTATGGTTTCTTTAGGTTTGTCTTATGAAAAAATACATGCATGCCCTAATGATTGCATTTTATATAGAAAACAATATGCATCTAAATCAAGTTGTCCTACATGTGGCTTGTCGAGATGGAAAGTCACACGTAAAAAATCTAAACCTAAGAAAGGCATTCCAGTAATAGCTGTGTGGTACTTTCCTCCCATTCCAAGGTTTAGGAGGTAATTTTAATCTACTAAAATTGCCCAAAACTTTACATGGCATACCAAGGGTAGAGTTAATGATGGTAAACTTAGACACCCAACAGACAACCCCTCATGGAAATTGGTTGACTGTATGTGGCATAATTTTAGTGCTAAACGTAGAAATCTCTGATTGGCTATATCAGCTAATGGGATTAATCCACATGGTAGCCTAAGTAGTACTTATAGCTCTTGGCATGTGGTAATGGTTACGTATAATCTTCCTCCATGGTTATGTATGCAAAAGCGATTCATGATATTGTCTCTCTTGATATCGAGTCCGTGACAACCAGGAAATGACATTGATGTTTATTTGGCCCCTTTAATTGACGACTTGAAGATGCTTTGGGAAGAAGGTGTTCAAGCGTATGATGCCTATAAGGAAGAAATGTTTAACCTTTGAGCAGTATTGTTGTGGACAATTAATGCCTTTTATTTTTTTGGGCTGATTTTTGTTTACTGTTTTGCTGTTTGGTTCTGTAATATAATTATTTTTATTGTTGATTTGACAGACATATTCCAACCCACTACAAGTTTATTTCCAGTCTGTGGTTCTTTGCCTGATCATGCTTGAAGCTTGTCAAGGATGAGCTAACAAGCTCCTGAAATAGACCAAAAGCAAAATTAGAATGAGAAAAGAGAACAAACTTTCAGTTTTTCCTTCTACAGCTACGCAAGTTTAGCAAACACTGTAGGAGTTATGACAAATGTGTTGATGGTTTTGATCATCATTGTCGGGTAAGTTTTAAATGTTTGTTCTTGTTAGTCACTGGTTTGGTGCAGTCTCAACTCCTCCTGGTATTGGCTATATGGGAAATGATGTAGAAGTGACTATATAGCTTAGGAATTGCAATCAGTGTGCCACAATTGAGCGTGCAGCCTTAGTTGGTTCATTAATATGTGATCCCAACACACTGCTGTGCTGCATGTCCTGTTATGCAGGCTCAAAAAATTAAGTTATTTACAATTGTTGTTTCTTTTAACTTATTTTTCCTTATTATTAGGTATGATATAAGATACCTGCATTTATGTTGTAGTGGCCGAATAATTGTGTGGAAAGAAAAAAACTATATCACCCTTGTGTGCCTTATGGCTGCAAGTCTGCTTTGGGTAAGTTTTATAGCAGATGTTTTCTAACTTTCTTATTCTATTTGGATTAAGCAACATTTTACTCAATTCACAATCCTTTAGTCCATACAAGTATCAATTTGACTGACCTGTGCATGTATATCAACTTGTTGTTGAATTTGGAGTTGGCGTTGCTGTCCTTGTTCGATGCTTTGTCGATAAGAAAGGCACAGAAAATCATATAACTGAGAGGCTCGGAGTTGGATTCTCTCTTCCTCCCTTTTCTACTGTGTTGGTAGGAAGAGATTGTTCCTGAGCTGTTCTCACTAATATGTTGAGCTATAATATTGGAGAGAGTAAGCCTAAGATGATAAGAATTGGATAAAGCTTGTATTTTCAAGATTATTTTATTTTATTTTTTATGACTGAAATTATATCAATGTCTTCATGATATTTGTAATGGCCGAGCAACCAGCTTCTGTTGCCCCGAATCAAGCAAATGGAACTATAGGCTGGGAATTGGCACTTGTTACCACTCCTAATTCAAATTAGAAAGTAGCTGCTGCAAGCAAATTGGTAATGCTGATTCTATGATTTACCCATAGATTGTTCTTTGGTTTTTGTTTCTCGTTTAAATGTTAATAGGCCCAAAACCTTCTTTGACCCTTCATCTTGTTTTATTCTTATCTTCAGTCTTCTCCTAAAATAATTTTGATAAAACCCTGCCAAATCTTAATAGTTTTGAATTTGTTATGACATGGTTTTGCTTCAAAATAGGGGCATGAAAATGAAAGAGAGAGACTTATTATGGAGCAGGAAGCAATCATAAAAGAGCAGGCATCTTTGTAGAATCAATTAGCGTCATTGAGAGTGTAGATTAATGGTCTCACTTTGGAAGTAGAAGAGCAAAAGAAGAAGGTAAACATTAATACCTGAATTGTCAAGCTTTGTAGTTTAAAACTAACTGCAATAGATATTCCTGTTGTAGGTTGCTGTCACACGGAATAATCATGATCAGGCACAATCAGAGCTCAACTCAATCCGTTTAAAGATGAAAGAACGTGATTCCCAACTTAGTAGCATTGTAAAGGAGCAGCATAAACTTCAACATAAACTCAATGAAAAGAAACTTGAGAGGAAGAAGTTAGAAAAGAAGGTAAATTTGCTTATTATCTTATACACATTTCTACTGTAGACACTAAAAATAAATTATTCAATTTCTATGATAGGTGAAACAAATAGAGATGCAACAAAAAGATTGCTCCTCAAAAGTCAACAAATTGATTGAGAAGCACGCCTGGATTGCATCTGAGAAATAGCTTTTTGGAAGAAGTGGTACAGATTATTATTTTGCATCCTGTGATCCTTGTAAAGCAAAGGAAGAGCTTGATCTATAAGCTGAGCAATCAGGGTGTGTGACTTGGAAAGTTTTTTTTTTTTAATTTCGTTTTTGTTTTTGGTTTTTCTGCCTTCTTCTTTCTGAACAAGTCGTTGTTACACCTTTTTCATCAACATTTATATACCTTAAATGAAGGTCATGGTACTATAGTTTTCTATGACCTTAGTAGTGATGGCTTTTGCCTTTGACTTTTTATTTTCCTCATGAAGCCTAGAGAAAAGGGTCAACAAGAAGGTTATGGCAATGTTTGACAAAGCAGAAGATGAGTACAATGATTTGATTTCCAAGAAAAACATTATTGAGGTTTGTATACATTATTTTGTGAACATTGCTCTACCTTCTCCTTGCAAATGCTAATTTTACCTTTGTCTAGAATGACAAGTCTAAAATCAAGAAGGTGATTGAAGAGCTTGATAAGAAGAAGAAGGAAACACCAAAAGTCACTTGGGTCAAAGTTAATAAGTAAGTTTGTTTGTACCACCTATCTCCTTCCTATTTGTTTTTTTTTTTTATCATTCAACGTATCCATTTTTCTAATGGTTCTTGACTTGACAGAGGTCAATTCCATTTAATAACATTCTTAATCTTCACTTTCTTGAGCGACTTTGGATCCATCTTTTCTACCCTATTACCCGGTACGATGGCAAAGCTAGAACCTCCTAAAGGTTACAGCTTCCTGGATGGTCTAGAATTTCGTGTTGCTTTTGGCAGTGTTTGGAAACAATCCCTGTCAGAACTGATTGGAGGTTAAAGATCTCTTCTGGCACTTTCATTGATCTTGGCATTGCTTCTCTTCAAGCCAGCTCCTCTTTATATACTGGATGAGGTACTATTAACTTTCATTTGCTCTCTTGTTTTTCACACCCATACATTTTGAGTAACAAGTTATGGGATGGATTTGGGAGTTATGACTCTTAAGCTGGTTGATAGGTTGATGCGGCTCTCGATTTAAGCCACACTCAGAACATAGTAAGGATGATCAAGACTCACTTTCCACATTCCCAGGTTTTACAATTCTCTTTTTGGTTTATTATGAGATTTTAGTAGGGTTTCTTTTCATTCTCTTTTTTATTTTAATTTTTAGTCACTCTTTATGTAATTAAGGAAAAGTAGATTTAGTTAAAAAGTCACAATATTGAATCAAATAAAACTTTTATGCCGCTAGAATAAGAGTAATCTTTAGATATTGATGTTAAAAAGTCACAATATTGATGTCTATTGTTCACCTAAAGTCACAATCTTTAAAGTAATATTTCTTTTCATTCTCTGATGCTGACTGTTCCTTTCTGAATTGAAACTTTATGTTGAGAAGGATAATCTTGCTTGGAAGGAGATGGAACTGAATATGAAAAATGATCTAGTGGATGTTTTTCGAAGATCTTCGGTACTTGTTGATTCACGAATTGCTGACCTAAGAATAGAGATACAGAAACAAATTAATAAAAGAATTATGATTGAATCGAGGCTAGAAGAGGCATCAAGAGAACCTAGTAATGGAACATGTGGTTCTTTTGATAACATACTCTGTGATCTCTGCTTTTATGTTTAAATACTGATTGAAACACTCTGCATGTTAGGAAGGAAAGAAATTATTTCAGAATTTAAAGCCTTGGTTTCATCATTTCTAGGAAATGAGTTCTATGCAAAGTCAATTAAGTAAGTATAAAGAGACTGCTCTTCATATTCACTCTCTACGGGCAGATATGCAGTCTCTTTCTAATGTTCTTAATCAGAAGGTGGGTGAAATTAAATATGTTATCTTTCCTTGCTACATATTCTTGGATTCAGTTGGACTTAAAGCTTCATTTATTTATTTTAACAGACAAAAGAGTGTGAAACTTTATATGCAAGATCAGTTGACCAAGTTGCTGAGATACATAAGTTGCAAGCTATGGTATAGAATTTTTTTTTAAAATTTGTTATATTCAAGACAAATATATTTGAAACATAATTGTAGTGATCTTTAATTTTTTAAGTCATGCAACATGACTAAAAATCTATTTAATATTTTTGATGAAATGGTCTTACTTTGATCTTATTTTGCATATATTATTTTGAATTAGTAGATGTTGCCAGACGTGAAGTATGGAAATTGAAAAGAAAGGAAAAGATTTTGAAATTATCATTAGCATCTTTAAAAAATTAAAGAGAAAACTGTAAAGTGGAGAAGGGAAAAGAAAGTGTAGCCATTGGAGGACTGATAATTGTTAAATTTAAAGAAAGATTATCAAACAATGAAATACCTGTAGATATGATAGAAGCCATAACTTAGGAAGGAAACATGTGTGGTAAGAATGTTGAAAGTATACATTTGTAATGTCTCTAATGTGTCTATGATCTCTTCAATTTTTACCTTATTCCCTATGCATGTATGTCGGCATACTCACACACTGTCTTACCCTTTAACTTTCAATTATTATAGATAATAATACAAGTTCAAGCTTCAAGCCATCTCCCAAATGCCAACTTTTGACATGTCTCTTGTGGATTCCTGCTGAATTCTTCTTTTTACCATCAATCATTTTCAGTTTTTTCTGATGAATACATCTCTAGTTCCTGAATGTAATTATGGTCTTGCATCTTTCAGGAATCACTAAAGATATTAAAAGTTGAGGAGAAATTATTCAAAGGATCGGGTGGTGAGAATGCATATCATGTCAGCGGGTACCGCTACTTACTCGTGGATGGTGACAGAAATATATCCAGGGCTTCTTCACCGGGAAAGGTAACTACCCTCACAAAGTGAAGTGCACTACTACAATTTTTCCTTCTACAAATAGTTTTCTAGCTTACCGTATAAGATTTTATCCATGCCATGTCCTCTAGCTAGATGAATAACAACATTTTTGAGCAACTTCAAATTTAAATTCTTTTGCATCATTATTTGGTTTGACATGAATTTAATCTCATGTAAAGTGTTGGTACTCGATGGTTTGACTTTGCTTTGTTGTGTTGTACTCATTTGACAATGAAGCAAGTACATCAAATTTCAGTAAGGGATTTTGAAGAACAGCTTCAGTAATGAACTTTAAATAACAAACTATAGATGTTTTGTCTGTAAGCAATATTTTTGGTGCAATATAGTTAATAAGAATATTTGGTTCTTTTAGATTACTGGTATGCATATCTTCCTATATTTCTTAGCCTGGATTTCAAATATTATGGAGTTTGTGTGATTTTAAAGGTGGATCAGTTGATGTTAAAATCTTAAATGTGGTAGACTATGCATTTTATAGTTTGATTTCTGATCAAGTGCATGCTGCCATGTTACTCAACACATGTCTCACTTGCTCTTTGGCTATAATACTTCATACTTCTCTCAATGAACTGTCTGCCCGATTCTGTGTTGCCTCAGTTGTTGCTGCTTCAAAAGATCTACACCAGATCTAATGTCTAGAATTAGTTTTCTAATCTTCCCTATCTTGCATTCTCTGATTATGTCGTGCAGCTCTATTATAGTTGTCAGACTTTCTTTCTAAAATTCCTGTTATGTTCTGATTTCAGAAAGGTGCTCTCTTCAAAGGTGTATCCCCTGATGTCTTAATGATGGATCAAAGAGGATATTTAAAAGTCGGTAATGCATAATACCTGTGCTGCCTTATATAGAATTGAATTCGTTAACTTGTCACTGGTTTAGGCTTATAGATAAATTTTTTAGCAAATTTTGTTTTGTTACTGTTGTTAGCAGACTTCAGATTTGGAAATGACTTAACTGGCGACAGGACATTCATAGTTTGTGGAATGACAGACTATTTAGGCCTGAAGATAGTGCAGGGAAAGGGTTTAATACATGTTTTGTGCATGTTGTAGATTCTGATTTTTCTTTTTATGGGTGATGAGGGTTGATTTTTGCTACCCTATGATATTGGAAGTTGTAAATTTTATCGCATGATATGATTATTCACAGATTGTTCTCATGTGGGACAAATAAAGAAGGAGAGTCATACTTAGATTTGCCTCATCGATCGTTAGCATCTCAGATCTACCTGTCGTCTAATTAGGTTTGCTTGATCGTCATCATCTCAAGTCTACCTCATTGTTGACATCACAAATTTGCCTCTTGGTATTGTTTCCTGTTACAAATCAGCCTGACAAATCTCGGATTTGGATTTTAAAGAAAGAGATTTTCCTTCTTTTGTTGTAACTATTTGGGCTTCTACATGGATTTACTTATTAGTCTTTGTCAACAGTTTAATTTGTTTCAGATCTTGTTGGTTTTGCTTTAGCTGTCTCGGTCAAAACTATATGCAGCTTTTCCTTTCCTAAAAGTACCTTTTCTCCTGCGCTTTCATCTTCTCCTCATTCTAATACGCAATCTAAGGTTCTTTCTTGAATTTTAGCTTTGATTCAGGTTTTTGCTATTTATTAGAGTGTGCCTGAATGGAAATGTTTGGATTTTATAGATCCGATGCTGTAATTTTAGTTTTCGTTTCTGTTTGGTTGCTAAGAAAATGCAGGAATAGAAAATAAAATTAATTACTTCGGATAGTTTGATATGAGCAGCGGAAGCATGTTGTTTTACAATTTTTTTTCCTAGTATTATTGTTTTGGGGAGGGTTGCTGGTGTGCTTGAATGGAAATGTTTGGATTTTATAGATCTGATGCAATGATTTTAGTTTTTGTTTCTGTTTGGCTCCTCAGAAAATGCAGGAAGGCGTAAGAGAAACGAAAATTTTACCATGGAAATTTGAGAAATTTTTTGGATTCTATAGATCTAATTTTATGAGTCATGACTGAATCATGAGTTTTTTTTTTCTCATCTGGGTTCTTTCCTTCTAATTGGCCTTTTGCTTGTTCAAACAAAACTTTTGTTCCTTTTTTGTCAAATTTATTCTCTAACTTTGAAAGATTCCATAACCTTTGCCATCATCTGCTGTTGCCTACAATTTCTCTGGCTCAGTTATTTTTCTTTTTTTGGCCCTGATTGTTGGTGAGAAAATCTACTCTGTATCGATCCATGTTGTGATCTTCCCACATGAAGGGGTTGATTGTGTAAATTTTTGCAGCAAGAAAGGTGGAATCAGAGCACTTTAAGAAGTTTTTTGACTATCTACAGCTTCAAATTTTGATATTGCCACAGATGCTATAGCAACTTTCAAGGTTGAGCTCGCTGGTTCTATTACTCATCCCAAAATTCCTTCTATTTATTTATTTATTTTCATTTGGTGTAAGGGGTTTGGATTTGTCACGAATAGCTTTAGCTTATAAGTAATTTTTGGGATGAATTAATAGAAAACAATATATTAAAGTAGGCCAGAATGGCTATACTTCTGTGTCTCTCAAAAGTTCAGCAGAAGACACCCACTAAATTTAGATAAGTGTTGTTGCATTTCCAACATTTAATGGTTGTGATCTAATGCATTAATTTGATCTGCAGGCCCAGAAAATATTTGGTAATAGATGGACAAAAATAGCAGAGGTGGTCTCCGACAGGTATGCAAGTTTTTACTTTTTCAGATTTTGTTTTGGATATTTGCCTAAATTAGATATGTATCTCTGCAAGTATATGATCAATCATTCTTGATATTTTTGTTTATGTAGAACGGATAATGCTGTCAAGAACCGGTTTTCTACATTGTGTAAAAAGAGAGCAAAATATGAAGCCTTAGCGAAAGAGAATAGCAATGCATATGTGAATCAAAACAACAAGAGAGTATTATTCCAAAATAGGTTCACAGATGGGACGCCAGACAATACAGCACCTGCCAAGAGAATGAGGTAAAGGACGAGTATAAATGGAATATCACATTACATTTGCTAATAAAATCAGTGCTTTACAAATTGACACTCATTCTTGTTGCTTTACTAATTACTACTCTTCTGCTCCAACTCAGAGGTCGCACATCCCTCATCCAACAAAAAGTTGCAAAATGGCAAACAGAGCACATAAGCAATCTGGTAGAACAATGAATCAGCAGCTAAGACCTCAATTTACGGTATTGGTTCAAAACTTCCCCTGTGTCAGCAGTTTGTCAACACAGCATCCCGATGACAAGGAGGTCTCTAATGATGGTAAAGCACCACATTACATTTTTGGGAAATTTTCAATCAATTGCATCACTCTTTTAAAACCTGAAAGGCACATTTGAAGGAGAAAAACAATAATAATACATAAAATCACATTATATTAGAAGCCATGGAAATTTAAGATTACATCTTCAGGTAACTGACACTTCCACTAGAGACCTCCATGGTCTACCAATAACAAAATATGATTCCTTACATCTTCGAGTATTAGAATTAGTTCAGTGCCTAGTCCATTCCACTAGAGAACAGATGAGAGTAACAAATTTAAATTAATTTGGCTTTAAGATCTCTTAATGTATTGTATGGCCAAAACAGAAAGACATGCTCTGGCAAAAAGGCTTAACTGATTCTGTTGTTGCCCACCTTATCACATTCAACACTATAACTACGTGATTTGTCTCACGCTTGCAACTAGCTTACCTTAGAATTCCTCTTAAGATAGGTACAAGTTTACTGATTCATAGGTCTCACATGGCTTCTAATATTTATTAATGTGACATACAGGTTGTCCTTTTTTTCACTTATTCTTGTACCTTTAGCCTTTGTTTATTAAATTTGTTATTTTTTTTTATTGATTTTCATATTCTTATCATGCTTGATTTTATAGTTTTGGCTTTGTTTGGTCTTCGAATGGGGGTGGAATTTTTGCTGTTTCTTGAATTGATTGTGCTTATGTTAACTGACACTTACAAATCAATATAGGTAGTGTAATTGTTTACTTGATGTTACTGTTCTCTGTCTGGCAGTATCAGAGTCCTGTTTTCCTTTTCTTATGACTTTTGCTTTTTCTAACAAAATATATTTTGAAGTAATATCTGTTTTTTGATGGGAAACAAAAATGACTATGATAATTGTTAGAGGAGTTACAAGAGTGGTCGACCAGATGTCCATTATGTTGACCGAATCCTCCTCCCTGAGAAAGGGGACTAGTATGTTAACAGAAACCTTATGAAAATGTCAGTGTAGTTTGTGTACAAGACAAAAATTGTATTTTACTAGTGCTAACAAAACAACCCAAAAAACTAAAACAGAACCCAAAAAACTAGAACAAAATCTGGTCAATACCACTTCTTGTTCATGGTGAATAAAGAAGTGCCTATTGACTTCTAATTAGTATTTTTGGTTAGCATGTTGTACAATTAATTGGCTTAATTATTTGTTTCCACTATAACCCTATATTTTGTATGTCTGAAGATAATTGTTGAGTTACCAAGAAAGCATGTAAGTGAAATACGACAGCTACTACTAGTGAACCTTTTTCTCATGATAGTTTACAGTGATTTGCACAAAATAGTTAATTGCAGAAATTTAATGCTGTTGGACAGATGATAAAGTAATTAATGTAGGAATATTGCTATCATGAAATTCGTGGGAATTCAGTTGGGACCATGGTCAACTAGACCAAGTCATTTTAACAAACTAGGCAATTCTTAGTCAGTCTACATTTTTCTTGTATTCTGTCTATCTATTCTTCATAAAATATGATTTGGTTTTAGTAGCAAAAATGAAAGTTTATTAGCTTGAAAATGCTTATCATTGTAGCACTGGCTTCTACATACATGTGTCATCATATGAGATTTTTTAAGATGTGTTGCATTATGCCCTCATTTGTGAGAACAATGAAATTTCACTAGTTGACCCAGGAAAACAAAATTTGTGAATGGTGACCAATAATTCTTGGTTTTCTCTTTGTACTTAACGATCTTTTGTTTCATTTTTGCTTTGGTAGTATTTTAACCTGTTTCATTTTGATCCTGGATAATTTGATAGCATTGGACAAAGTTAATGTGATCCTTTATTCATAAAGCTCCTTTTTGTATACAGTCCTTTATGCATTTTTCGGGCTGCGATTGCTTTACAAAGCATGGAGATCAGATTCCAAAGGAAATCAGAAAAAGGAAATGGAAGAAGTATGTTTTTACTGCAGTTAATACCACTTTTAAAGCTTGTTCATAATACATGGAATTTTGCAGAGTTGTTGTTTTCTGTCCATTGCTTCACACACACACACACACATATATTATTTCTTTCATAAACTTCAATAGATAAGTTTGAGAGGCCAAGATGCGAACTGCTTTAACATGGTTATGCATTTGACTAATTGGTTTGTTTTTTCAGTTTATAGACGTTTGTGAATGAGTTATTTATTCATTTAATAATTCTTGAGCAGCAACAGGAAGTTATTTCTAAATAAGGAGGCTAATATGCATCTTGTTTTCCAATGGGAAAATATGTTGGGCTGTCAATTCAGGTTTTATATCTGCGAAAAGATTAAAATAAAAAAGGTGACTATTTGTTTATGAATACTCTTGACAGTTCTTACAAAACCTAGTTGGAAGAGGAAGTACTTGTTACTGGAATAGAATGAACTACCTGGGTGGCTGGGTTGGCTGCATTTTGTTAACTTAAATGTGATGTATAGAGTTGAGTAGCTAACAAGTTTACTTATTATGCTCAATCTCCTTGTCTATTGTTTCTCTCCTGTGGAAGGCTCAAAATTGTCCATGTTATCTTTTATTTCATGCACTGTTTCATGCTGTTTCTAAAATCCAATTAAAGTAATGATGTTTCTTCTGATAAATTTTGTAGCTCTCTAAAATTCATCATTTACAGATTTTGCACTATTTCTAACATAAAGTGCTCTTCATGTATTTCATTGATTCAGGTAGAAGAGAAACTTGAGGGTCCACAAGGGAAAACAAATTTTCGTCGGTTCTTTTCACGATTTTGTACACCCATATTTTTGCTCTATACTAATGAATACTTCTTGTACTCTTTTCAAGATTTTCTGTTTTCTCTCGGATGCATCTAATATTATGAAATTATGCATATTGACATCAGAAATTCTTTGTTGGTTATTTTTCATCTCATAGGTGTACTAATTTTATCTCCACTTGCATATTCATGAATGATCATCATCATATTACCAGGCGCTTGACATTAATCTGGACAGACTGTATTCTCTGACTCATGAGCATTACAATGATAGTTACGTCTTGTGCTTTTAGCCAACTCTGCACGTCTGAAGGATTTTGTATTAAATTGCAGGTTGAGTGTACCATACCAAAAGATGATGGCACATTGGCATCTTTTGTTGGGTTCAGGGTTCAGGATGACAATGCGAGAGGACCCATGAAGGGAGGAATCAGATATCATCCAGAGGTTCTTTACATTCTCGTGTTTCAAATCCATGAAATTGTACTAGAATACATAAGACTAACCCATGTTTAAGACAGCATGTTTGTGACATATAGTACTCTTACTAAAGGATTTAGATGTAGGAATTGTATCATGAATTGCATGCCTTGTACAAATTTGAACAAGACTATAGACGTAAGCTTTAGGACAAATTCTCATATAAATAATAACTTTTTTCCATGCTAACCCTTTATGACTGTGGTAATATTCATGAGTTCAACTGTATTACTGAACCTTTAAAGAGTTATTTCATTACAAAAGATGGGTATAGGCAGGACTTAAAATTTACTAAAGCTGATCTCCACTAGATCTGGATCAAGGAGCTTCTTTGGAGTGACTAGGCACATGTACTATCGCTCTGAGACTCTGGTTTTGATTGACTTCCTACCCAAGTTCTTGCAGTTTATATCTTTTCTTAGCATAAGCAATTGACATATACCGAGTGAATGTAAAATGATGAGTACGTTTGCTAGTCCTTGTTCTTTTAGTTGTTTCTTTGTGTTATTTACTGTTTTAGGCTTTTACCTTGTGTCATCTACTTGCTATTTTTATTAAAAAATCACGTGGAAGATTTTATTGTAATTTCAGTTGTCAATACAATATCTTACATATGCTAACGCTCAATTATTAATGTCTCGGACAGTTCTTTCAACTACTGGTGGGATCAAGGTAGACCACCCCCATATGAGTAATTGTACAATACATTCACCAAATGTTTTCCAATTTGATTACAGCTCATCACGTAGTTTTTTATTAATTGTTTGGATGACCTGATTGAAATTGAACTTTTTAATACTTAATATCATGATGATGGGAATATAAATGTTGATTTTGTGAATGAGGCTATATATATAGTCAAACACTAATACATTTGTCCAAATGATTATGTGGACCCTTGTGTTCATTTCATTTAAAGGCTGCAACTTTTGTTTGGTTATAGCACTTAGTTGTTGTTGCTTATAATATGATGTATTAGTTTTGGCCTAATTTCATTGATCATAAAGGTCCTAGCACAGTACAATTCCACTTCTCTGGCCAAGTTGGTGCTACATCACTTCAGCTTAACTCTTGTTTATTTCTTTTCACTTTTCTCAATCCATTTTCCTATATTGATTGCATCTGATTATTCCATATTAGAAGTAAAAATTTTATGGAGCAAATCTGCCTAGAAATTTTGTTGTTTACGCTTTTGTTGCATCTTTTGATTGAAAAGGGTCTTCCGATGATGTTATTGTCGAGTTATTGAATCCATTTTTTTTGTTGATAGGGTTATATATGTGTGAATAAGAGGAGGAGGTGGTCATTAAACTCCAAGTTGTTCAAGTCGTGCAGTAAAATTATATTTCCAGAAGTGAAATCAGGACAGTGGTACTTTTGTTTCCAAGAGAATTATTATGCATGATTGCGTCTTGAAATCTCTTGGTAAGTGTTTTGAAGTCTAATTTGTTATTTTAAATTATCCTATTATATGTAGAATCTCTCTTGTATGATATAATAAATTAACATCAAGAAAGAAGAGTGGGGCATAACTAGCGCCATTATTGAAGACAACAATTGAAGTGGGGTTAAATAAATTGTCTATCATGTACTTTATGATAAGATGAAATATGTATATTAATATAATCTTCCCAATTAGAATGAGAATAGAGATGGTCTTCAGTTCTTTTAACTTTACATAAATTCTAACCAACATTGTTTTAAACCTTTTTCCATGTAAATATACTATTTTTTCTTTATAAATTAAGACTAACTAAAACATAGGCAATAGCATTTATGATTGAATCATTAATAATAACATATATATATATGTGTGTGTGTGTGTGTGTATTTTGATGATTATTTTATCAACATTAACTTAAAATTAAACAGTTGTAGTTAAAATTTCCTTGTTGCTAGTTTAGCTTTTAACCTTGAAGTTTTTGGTCTTCTTAGTTTAGGTTATTATGTATTACCAATGGCTCTGATTAGTTATTAGAAGATTTTTTAAGGATTTGTTATGTTCAAGTAGAAGTAGCGGCTGCATTTCATAAAATCATGATTGTTTACGGTAGTGGCCTTTATGTTTTGAATTCTTTTAAGAATTCTAGTGTCAGCTTGATGTCTTCCTCTCTTGTTTAACATATTAAAAGTGCTTCACCCTTGTTTAGCTCCCCTGAATTAGATCTATATTGTTGCTTGTTTCTTTGAAATCTAAGATTGCTTTGAAAAACAAGTTATATTTCAGATTCAAAATGGATGAATATTAACCAGTACTACCACTTTTTCTCCATTACTTCTCTGTCTGGCTTTGGTATATAAGGATATGAAAATATGGTTAATCAATTAGTTGCAGCCTGAAAAATGTTTGTATAAATACGGCAGAATCCCATACGGTGAACTTGGCTGGTTGGGCATTTAATAAAGTATGATTTTGCATGTTTGCAATGTTAAATGCTTACGAAAGAAGTGATCTATCCTCAGCCAGTTGCTTTTGAACTGATTTAACTTTGGGCTAGTTGATAATTTTGATACGTAACTTTGTAAACCATTTTCACTAATATTTTATTTCTTTCCCACATAATAGCTCATATGCTTCATTATTAGCAATATCACTCAAGTCTCTTTACTTTATATTTATATGATAAACTACTTTCTATTTTAGAGTTTCATTTAATTCATTTCTTAAATTTACATAATATTTAGATAAATCTGAGCATTCATTTTTATTTGTTATGACATTTATTTATTATTTTTGTGTTTCTGCAATGAATTCGAATTTGGTTTTAGCTATTGCAGATTCCAGAAAAAGCTCTGGACGTAGTTTTTTTTAGTTACTGTGGCAGTTCATAGATGAATAAACCCATGAAGATAGAATGATTTGCGCTTTTACTAGTCTTACAATCTCGAGATACATTGATACTTGTTATTAGGTTCCCAGATACTTGATCAATATTAATTGCTTACCATTTTAAGCTTTCCCCTAAAAAACTGTTAATAAGGCACATCTTTAACTACAGAATAATAAAGAGGAGGCTGATCATCATAAAATTAATTTCATTTAAATGGAAAATAGTGTTGTAATAACAATGTATTTTAAGAGTTTTATTTATATTTGGGAATATTGGGAATGCTTAACATTTGAAGTTGAAAAAGAGACTATACAAGTAATGGTTTTCTTTTTGTTTGGAGCAACAGAGGTTTGAATCAAATGTGTATTACGGTTTGCATTTTACTCCTTATTTGCCTGGTTTATTATCCTAAATTGAGTTAGTTGCAATGCTATTTTGATACTTTAACCCTTTCTGGATCATGTGAACTTATACCAAACATAGTTGTTTTGCCCATAGTAGCTTAGTGCTTTGACCTAATTTAGTGAATCATACTTTTGACTTACATATTTTGTGAACTAATATAATAGATACAGATTGCAGAAGCATGTGCTTGGGAGTATAATTTGTTGTATAAGTTCGACCTAGTCTCTTGGAGTTTGGTATAGGTTCATCTGATCTGGACAGGGTTTAGAATGTTTACATGCCAATATTTCTTCATTCTATTAATGTTTTAAGATTTTAGCATTCTTGATAATTGTATATATATTTTGTTCATCAGATAATGAAGTCATTGTGCTAAAGACTTACTTCAGAAAATTGATTGGCCCACCAATGGAAACCTATCCTTTGAAAAAACTTTTAATGCAGTGAAGGCTTCATTTTTTATTACTTGGTTCTGGATGTAATCTATCTCAGTGACTGATTGAAACATATTCATTTCTGTGCCGTATTTGGTTTCTTTGAATGAATGTGCAAGTTGGTAATTATATAGATAGAATAAAAAGAATAATAATTGTTAGAAACAGAAACCTGTAATACAATTAGTAATCTATGTTGTTCTAAATCTTGTGTTTTAGTTGTTGGATAAGCAGGTAGTTAGTTACTGATTTTTCTGTAACTAACTACCTACTTATCTCCAAATTTTTGGACTAATAAGTCTTGGTAATCTGAGAAGCTTCACTTTTAGGGAACTTCAAGTAGTCACAGACAACATTATCTCCAAAAAAGAAGAAAATCAAGTGAATGCAGTGCTGGACAATAGAAAATATGATATACAAGAATTTCTTTAGATATATTTGAGTTTTGAGTGATAAGAGATACGAAGAAATGGATGAGATTTCTGATACGGTAGAATAATAATGAATAAGTTGGCTGCACTATGAATTGTTCAATAGTTTTGTTATACTTTTATACATTTAACTACAGAGGTGTTGCTAGTAATCTCATTGGTATACTTCTTTTTTGTCATGTATAGTATCTTAATACAAATCATAATCTATATGACGCTGTGAAGAAAACAGAGAAAGATCCTCATTTGCTTTGTAAGGAAGCTCATAGGATTGCCAATCATCTACGAATTGATCCCGAGAGGGGTGGAATTCATTGCTGTCCAGGTATGTGTGGCGTAAATATCAACTTTTAGTTTATGAGTGGACAATTTTCTAGATTAAGAAATAAGCATTCTGCTTTGCTTTGCGGATAAGCTAAATCGAGGAAATAAGCTAAATATGGATATTCACTAAGTTGTGCAGGGAGTAAGTATAATATTCCTTCAACCAATGCACTTCTTACAACTTCTAAATCCATTAACATGGTTTATGTAATTAATGATTTTATTATTTTGCCTATTTGATACATCCTTGTCCTTTAATGAAACTGAATTGGTTGTGGTTTAAATGATATACTAATATATTGACCAAACAGCAGAACTAGATTTATTGTCTCTGGTATTCTTGTCTGAAGTTTTAAATAACCCACTTGGGGTAGTGGGTTTCACTTAGAATTTAAGCAATTAATGCGTACTTGTTCATATGGAACATAATTGGATTGAAGCTCAAAGTATTGACGTTAGTTTTGAATTTTTAAGCAGGGTACTGATTTCGTGATTTGCATCAACTTCAGGTAATGAAATATGCAAATGTTATTTATTAATCACTCTGTCTTCCATTTTTACGTTATTGAACTATTGATGTACTTGCCATCAGCATGATTTGATAAAAACAAAGTCTGATTAGTGAAGAATGCTACAATAGTTTTTATAGAGTTGTAACTTATATAGATAGAATGTATAAAGTTGTAAATTAATTAATGTTGCCATGCTTTAACTCTTCATCACTTGAATGATGCAGGTCAAGGAAAGGACTACAAACTGAAGGTTGTTATAGGTAATAGATCAACTTCCATCGGCTTAGTTAATTTTCTCATATAATTTCTTGTCCTGGAGAGCTGCTGTCAATTTATTAACTCTGTTGATCGGTATTCTAGAAATTTCATATTGATTTTATGAACATAATGTGCTTTCCAAAAGCTTAATATCTATTATTTGAGTTGTTAACTTTTAACTAATGGGGGACTTTTATGAATCTTGCTTTTCGCTGTCATATTTTAGCAACATCAGCTCATAAGATATACATGTAGTTTATAATCTTTCACTGCTAGTTTATTTCTTGCCTTGTAATCAAATGGTTTCGCTTTCTGGTTTTACTTTACTAATTGCATTCAATTTTTTTATTTCATTTCCTAATGCCTTGTAATAGTTTCATATTCATTTCATTTTTTTGCTTTACTAATTTCCTTGTAATGTGTTTGGTAAGTCCATCTGATCTATAATGGTGTTTGACATGTGTATACTTTCAGTATCACCAGTTGGTTTTTAAGAGATGGGGTAGCTTGAGTGTTGTTTAGTCAATCTTGTACAAACTACTTTTGTCAAGTTGAATATTTGCTGCTATACTTCTGAAATTTTATCTAGCTGCTAGATGTGAATATAATATGCATTGACATATCTTCAAAAGCCATGCCTTTATAGGAAGGAGCCGCATATGAAATTTCTTCTATATTTATCCCTGACTAGTTACAGTTTTCACTTGTGATTCACAAGTTTCCTGGAAGTTTAATGGTTGACATTTGGTAGTTTTTCTATTGATCACTAACAGTAATAGGATCCTTCCCAAGTGCCTTCCACCTACTTTCACCACCATGATATGACTGCACATCTTTCTTGTTGTTTGTAGCCTCCACCACTTCTTGCATACTGGTCCTTTGTCCTATCTCATATTTTTGGTGCAATTATTTTTGAAGTTTATAAAATGTAATGTGTTTGAGCTCAAACATTAGTACATGTGTTTGCATTAACAACAAACTGTTTTCCCTATATGTCAGAATGTTGAGGTTGAGGAGGAACATGTGGATGAGTGCTCGGTTGATGATCTCTTGTCATTTATAAATGGAGGTATGTATTGGAAATCATCTCTTGTTCTGTTAGCAGACAGCTTGCGTTATTTCTTAGGCATTGTGCCACTTTGAGAGCTTGATATAAAGTATTCAATCATGAACAACATGAACGAAGAAGGGGCAAAAAAAAAAAAAAAGAAGTCATTGACCTGTGGAGTATATCTTTTGCTTATTTTCCAGCTTACCGATATTTTTCATGTAATCGATAATTGAAATTGATTCTATTGCCCTTTATACTGTCTTTGAGGAAATTTCGTTGCCTCTTGTAGAGCTCTTCAAATTGATTGGCTACATTTAGAAGTTTATTAAGTAACGTGTTGTTAACCTTAGGCATTTGGTGGGCAATGTTACTGATTCTTATCTTGAAATGGATGTCATGTATGAACCTATAGCCTTGTCTGTTTGTCTCTACCTCTCTCACTTGAATTAAAGGTTTACTGTATCTTTCTGTTTTCCAGGAAATGTCTTATATCAACATTTTCTGCTGATATAAGACATTTCAATTGTTTTTGTTATTTTACTGTTTGCAATTGAAATGTCTTATATCAACATTTTCTGGTAGTCATATTTAAGTTAGGATATGTTGCTTTATTAACTTGCTGGGATTTATGAAAATAGGTACAAGGCTCTAGCTATTTGGGGGTCATTTTTTAACTTGGATATTAAGATCTTGTCTTTGACATATTATTGTAGTATATCAAAAGCGATAAATATGGTATAATACAAAATGGAATCATATTTATCGGTCAACAAGCGCCAAATATGATGAAATTAAAAAAATTTGACCGTCAGCAAGCCATTTTATCGGGCAAAAAGCGATAAATATGGTACAATTCAAATATAATCATATTTATCAGTCAAAAAGCGCCAAATATGATGAAATTTAAAAAATTTGACTGTTAGCAAAGCATATTTATCGGACAAAAAGCTATAAATATGGTACAATTCAAAATGGGATCATATTTATCGTTAAAAAGCGTCAAGTATGATAAATTTAAAAAATTTGACCGTTAGCAAGCCATATTTATTGGACAAAAAGCGATAAATATGGTACAATTCAAAATGGGATCATAGTTATCAGTCAAAAAGCGTCAAATATGATAAAATTTAAAAAATTTGACCGTTAGCAAGCCATATTTATCGGGCAAAACGCGATAAATATGGTACAATTCAAAATGGGATCATATTTATCGGTCAAAAAGCGTCAAATATGATAAAATTTAAAAAATTTGACCGTTAGCAAGTCATATTTATCGGGCAAAAAGCGATAAATATGGTACAATTCAAAAATTTTGACCGTTGAAAGCCACTAAATTTGTCAAAAAAATGACAAATATGTTATTTTTGTACAGTATTTTTGAGTTATATTTGGCGCTTTTATGTGACAAATATTTTAGACTACATTTGGCATTTTGACCGACCGCCAAATATTGTCAAATATACCATATTTGGCGGTGCCATTGGTGGCGTTTTTATGACCGCCAAATATTATCATATTTGACGGTCAAAGACCGCCAAATATTACATTTTTTCTTGTAGTGTTTGCATGCCAAGCTTGCCCAAGTTTAATGGAGAAGGCAATCTGAAGACATATCTGAGACTGCTATCATGGCCACCACTCCTTTGTTGAGGGAGTATATCTTGAAGAACTTCATGCTATCCTTAGAAGATGATACAGTAGTATGGTACCATCATCTTCCCAAAAGAGTTCAAGAGGATTGGGAAGAGCTATCTGAGCAGTTCATGGAACAATAACACCACATTACACAACTGAAGGTAACCTTGAGAGATTTGGAGACAACTTGCCAAGAGCCCAATGAGACTTTTTCGGAGTACCTAGTCTGTTGGAGGGCCAAAGTTGCTAAAATGACCACGAGGCCCGCGGAGAAGGACCAAGTTTGTATGGTGATCAATGGAGTCTATGCCTTCATCAGTGATAGACTTGCGAGCTTTCCAATCAAAACATTCGAAGACTTGTAGGATTCGAGCATCCAAATAGAATTTAGAGGCCAGGCAGAAAAGAAGCAACTACAATTACCCTATAAGAAATCAGAGGCAATACCACCAAGTTAGTGGGCTAGCACGAAGAATGTCGAGGTGAGAGCGGTAGGATTAAGAAGACCATTGTCAAAGATCTTTGTAGGATTGAGAGCCAAAGGGATCTTACAATCATTGCCACCAAAAGAGCTTCAAAATTCATTGCCATGAAATTGGAGGCATCATTATAAGTGTGAATTCCACCAAGTGACTGGTTAGAAGATCAATGATTGCACTCATCTTCGTCATGAGATCCAAGACTTGATCGGCAAGGGCCAGATTTCTGACACAAGATGCAAAAGCCTAACATAAGAAGTAATCCGCTACCCAACTATAGCCGGGTACCTCCTTCGATGACCAACATGATTGGGTCAGGCTTGACCAAGGAACAAGTAATGAACTAGAAGACAAGAGAGGATCTAATAGGGCCGAGAGAGCGAAAAGAAGGGAGAAGTCCAAGCTTGAGCGACAAAAAAGGTCCACTGGATAGGTGGCCATAAGGAAGAAGCCCAAGGTTGATGAGCCCAATGGAGAAAAGCCTAAGGAGATCATCAAAAGGATGGAAGAAAAGCCCATCCCTTTGGTAGCCTAGATTTTCACTAAGAAAGGTGGATGAACCAACATTACAGTAAAAGGACTCAAGCGAAGTCTAAAGCCTGAATTTGTATGCCTTGTGGACCATGAGGAAGAAGAACAATAAAAAGTAGATGAAGAAGAAATTGAGATGAAAGATGAAGAGGCATCTACCAAGAAGAAGTCCACGCCATCAAATGCCTTTGCCAAGAAATGTATGGCTAGAAAAGTGGCTAAAAGAGGCCTACCACCTCGAAGGCTAAAGGTGAAGAAGGGTAGCAAAGCTAGGAAAAGGAAGCAAGGTAAGAGCCTTATGAGAAAAGAAAGTTTGCCTAGAAGGTGTAAGGAGGTGATAGTCATGGGTATGACATTCTTAAAGTTAAAACCCTTCCAACTTTTGGGCTAACTTTAGTAGTGATGACGAAGAGGAAGTGAGAGTTGATAGAGAAACACATAAGGGAGAAACACTTAAGGGTGAGCATGAGGATGTCTAAGGAGTGACAAGGAGTGATAGATTTTACCATGAGAAGGAGAAGGAAATCGAGAAAGAGAAGACTATTGAGAGCATGTAATTGCTCCTAACCTCTTTGAAGAAGAGAACATTGTTTATGTTTCGAAATTCAATGCAATGAAAAATCATTTTGCGTACTTGTGTGATGTCTTTCCTGATGGAACTACGTATGATAATTTGTTTCTTACTAACATATTTGACATATGCATATTTGACATCAACACCATTTAAACTCATGACATTAATCTTGGTACAATTGAAAAACCCAAGAACATATGCATTGCACTTGATACAATTCCTCAAGAGAGAGGGAGAGATTTGAAAAATTATTGAAGAAACATGAAGAAGTCTTGGCATGCTCCTATGATGACATGCTTGGAATTGATAGAAGCATGAATGAGCATACGATTCCAACATATCCGCACATAAAGTCGGTCAAGTAGAAGTTGAGGTTGAGACTAGAATGGGCTCAAAAGATCAAGGAAGAAGTCTCTAAGCAAATTGAAGCCAAGTTTCTAGATGTGGTAAAGTATTCAAAATGGTTAGCCAACATTGTCCCAGTCCCAAAGAAGGATGGAAGAGTCTGAATGTGTGTTGATTATAAAGACTTGAACAAGGCCTCACCGAAGGATGACTTTCCTTCGCCTCACATTGATGTGTTAATGGATAGTGTTGTTGCCAATGTGATGTTCTCCTTTGTAGATAGGTTTTTCGGTTATAACTAGATAATTATGGCCAATGAAGACAAGATGAAAACAGCCTTCACTATAGAACGGGGAACCTACTGTTACAAGATGATGCCCTTCGGTTTGAAGAATCCAAGGGTGACCTACCAACAAATGGTGATAATGTTGTTTCATGATATGATGCACAAGGAGATAGAAGTTTGTGTAGATCACATGATGGTGAAATCTGTGACTCGAGATGGTCACTATGAAGCATTCGACAGATTCCTAGAAAAGGTGAAGAAGTATAAGTTGCGACTTAATCCGAAGAAGTGTGTTTTTGGAGTCACCTCATGGAAGCTATTAGGATTTGTAGTCGCCAAGAAAGGTATAGAAGTGGATCCCAAAAAGGTTACAGTGATTACGGAGATGCCACCGTGCAAGATCGAAAAAGAAGTTTAGGGGCTCCTTGGGAAGATCCAATACATTAATCGATTCATTGCCAAATTGACAATAGTTTGTGCACGGATCTTTAGGCTCTTAAAGAAAGACTAACTAGTGATGTGGAATGATCAGTGCCAAGAGACATTTGAGAAGATTAAGAAGTACTTACAAAATCCACCAATCTTGAGACTGCCTAAGGCTAGAAAGATTTTGATTCTTTACTTGGCTCTTGAGAAAGAGGCCATAGGTGCTTTGCTAGCACAAGAAGACGAAAATGGTGTAGAACATGCCATCAATTATCTTAGCAAGAAGTTGCTACCATACGAGATGGAATACAGTTATGTGGGAAGACGTACTTAGCCATGGTGTGCCTCTCTAAGAAATTAAGGCACTACTTTTAATCTTATAAGATTAAGGCTGTCCTAAAGGAGGAATCGATTAAGTATCTTTACAAAGCACCATCCTTCGTAGGAAAGCTAGCAACATGGCTAGTTCAATTGTCAGAATTCAATATTGGGTATGTCACCAAGAAGGTGGTGTAAGGAAAAGTAGTAGCAGAATTCTTAGCCATGAATCCGATCGACAATGATGAACCATGGGAGTTGGATTTCGTAGATGAACATATGGGGGTAATCTCAGTACTAGCATAGAGTATGTTCTTTGACAGAGCTATCAAAAGAAACGGCACTGGAATAGGAGTTATTCTAGTAGCACCAACTAAAGAAGTCATTCCTTTCGCTAAGAAGTTGGAGTTCAGAGTCACCAATAACATGGCTGAGTATGGAGCCTATGCCTATGGGCTAAAAATCGTGACTACGATAGGCATTGATGAAATAAAAGTGTTGGGAGATTCGAAACTAGTTATCTCTCAGGCCAATGATGATTGGGATTTAAGGGAAGGAGGGTTAAAACCGTATTTGGAGCAGGAGGTTAAAGTAGTGCACCTTCACCCCTCTTCCTAGAAAGGAGAATTAGATGACTAACGCTTTAACTTTTTTGGCGAGAATTAGATGACTGAACGCTTTAACTTTTTTGGCATTAGTTTGGGTGAGTACTCGAGAACTACTGGTGAGACCATGACTGATATCACAAGCGTGGGGCCCTTGCTATATGGAACGCCATGTAATGAAAAGCCGTGGTTTCATGACCTGAAGAGATACTTAGAAGATAGAATTTTGCCAAACGAGGCTAATGAGAAAGATAGGGCTATACTATAAAGGTTGGCCCAACAATTTACTTGTCATCAAGGAGAGATGTTCAAGAGAATGCTCGATGTAATGTAATTAAGATGTATTGATAAGGAAGAAGCTAGAAGGCCCATGGAGGTGATCAATAGTCGTGTATGTACACCACATACGAATGGGTTAATGCTTACAAAGAAGATAAAGAGGTAAGGTTTCTATTTGCTAACCATAAAGATAAATTGTGTCCAATTTATGAAGAAATGTCACCAATGCTAGGTCAATGGAAATTTGATTCATTAGCCACCCTTGGAGCTACAAAGAATGGTAGCACTACGGCCTTTTGCTGCATGGTGCATTGACATTATAGGCGAGATGAGGCTATCAGCCTCTAATGGGTTGATATATGGTGGTGGCAATTAACTACTTCACCAAGTGGATAAAAGTTGAGTCCTACAATAAACTAGGGGCAAAGTAGATGGCAAAGTTTATTGAAAAGAACGTAATCTGCAGGTTTGAACATCACATCGTGATTGCCAATAGAGTTCATTTTTAGCTGAGATTAAAGCCTCGTTTGAGAAGTATGGGATTGAACACCATAAGTCATCTCCATATTGGCAACAAGCGAATGGAGCGGTAGAAGCAGCCAATAAGAACATTAAGAAGACGTTGGCCAAGATGATGTAGGCATACTAAAATTGGGTAGAGAAACTATTGTTTGTGTTATGGGGTTATAAAACAACACCTAGAAGCTCAACAGACATGACCCCCTTCTCGTTGGTGTATCATTCAGAAGCGGTCCTACTAATTGAGATAAAAATGAAATCAACAAGGGTTCTGATGGAAGCAAAATTCCTAAAAAGGAGTGGATTCATAATAAATATGAACAGTTGGCCTTGATTTATGAGAAAAGAATGAAGGTCAGCTATCACATGCAGTTATACTAGAAGTGGGTTGCTCGAGACTTAAATTAGAGAATCAAGGCAAGAAAGTTCAAAGAAGGGGAGTTGGCCCTTAAACAAACTAGGCCAGTAGTGTTTGATCCAAGAGGGAAGTTCAAGCACAAGTGGGAGGGCCCATTCATTGTGACGAAGGTTATGTCCAGCAGGGCTGTCATCCTATCAAACATGGAAGGGAATGAGTTCACTGAGGCCATCAACATGGATAGGCTGAAAAATACTATGTGTGAGGAAAAAAAAGGAGAAAAAAAAAAGCTGTGGAAGGAAAAATAATTAATTAGAAAACTAGAAATGGTTGATTAATGACAGGAGTTGTCTCATTGTGCACATATTGTTTGAAGAACAAACGATTGTACTTTTATTAATAAAATGAAATGAAATTGTTAGAAACAAATATGCCTTTGAAATGTCTTATTATTGTGCATGATGATAAAAGGAAAGCATTTAACATCTAAGCTAACAATGAAACTATCAATGTCATCTCTGCCTCTCGCTAGACTACAAATAGCATGTTCAGGAATAGAAGCCTGAAGGGTCACCTAATCCTTATACCGATTGTTTGTCTCAAAGTCAGGATCATGGAACAAATTTCTCTCGATAGTCTGATGCGGCCAAGAATCCTGCACACACTCTAGATAATGAGTAAACAATCTCCAAGGATCAAAAGCAGTCGATGAGTCTACGATCCTCTACTTAAGTCTATGCTACTGATGCTCGATAGTCTGATGCGGCCAAGAATCCTGCACACACTCTAGATAATGAGTAAACAATCTCCAAGGATCAAAAGCAGTCGATGAGTCTACGATCCTCTACTTAAGTCTATGCTACTGATGCAGTCGAGCAGGATCATAGAATGAACTATGGGTGAAACCCACCAAAGGCACACATGCAATATATGCCTTGATGGTCAATGCTCCAACCTCCACCATGGATAGTGCCAACGGATTTAAGTATCTAGAATGACTCGAAGTCAATCAACCTAAGAAGAAAGTCTCTCAAGTCTCCTCCTCGTATGAAGTCGAGGGCTATGAAAGGAAATATGCCCCCATAAGCAGTGCTAGAATAGACAAACTCTCTTGTAACCAAACATGGAAAAGAAAAATAAGAAAAAAAGCCTGCTAAGTTGAAAGCCTAAAAAGAAGGTTTAGGCAAAAATTAAGGCAAGCCCGCTAAGTTGAGAACCCAAAAGGGCAACTTAGGTAATAGTTAGGGCAAAGAAAAAAGAAGAAGAAAAAGCCCACTGAGTTGAAAACCCGAAAAGGGCTCCTCAGGCAAAAGTTAGGGTAAGCTTGCTAAGTCGAAAAACCAAAAGGGTGGCATAGGTAAAAATTAGAGCATGAAAAATTGATGAAAGAAAAGAAAAAAAAAGTGAATCCACTAAGTCGAAAACCCAAAAGGGAAGCTTAGACAAAAGTTGGGGTTAAAAGAAAAATACCTGCAGAAGCAGAAAACTGCTACTGAACCTCTGACTCGAATCAATCCTGACGCGATCTAGTCTGATAAATGTTTCAGCAAGAATCAAAGGAACTGTTGTAAAACTGGGTCCCATCTAAGGAATGATGGTTAGAAGATGTGGTGCTATCCATCATCTCAAGCAAAGGCATGATGGAAGACAATGTCACCCTACTGTTAGCCCTAAGGCTACATGATAATTTTGATGATAACAATACACATTGATTAATTGAGATTTACTAACATGTTTATTTATGTGCAAGAGTAAAATCATTGAAATAATTTTAAAATCAAGAAGAGGCTTATTAAAATGAAGTGTTGAAGGTAAGGAGAAGACTACATGTTAAAGGCACCAAAGTTTAAGAACAAGGATTGACTCAAGGAATGTGACACATGAGCAATGTTCAATCAATTGGTCATATATATCTCTACAAATATCCAAATGACGTGATTCTTGAGCCTTTGGAAAGCTTACTCAATTTATGACATTTCATATGTTTTAATGAAATTCAAATTTCAAGTGCAAG
>SNVD02002024.1:0-15786 GCA_013180625.2 Boswellia sacra | reverse complement strand
TTGAGGGTGATTTCAAAGCCCTTGATATAGTTTTTGTGAATTGATTGTGCAAGGAATTGTTATCCAATTCTCTAATTGAAGTTTGCTTGTATTTTCCCATGTTTAATGTTTATGATTGCTTGCTGGATTGTATTTGGGTGGCCAACTGAATATAATCTGGATATTGTCCATTGCTAGATTAGAAAATATTTTGATCAGTAAATTATCATTGAATTTCCAATCATTAGTAGCAAAATTGTGATCAGAGATTGCAATTGGAAAATACAACCTAGGTTAAATAATCCGAACCTGTGTGATTATTGCTTAGATCAACCTATCTTTCTTATCGTAATGCTTCCATGGAATTAAACTTAGAGAGCTTGTTCTAGGTTGTTTAATGGATAGAGATTAAATAAAGAGCTTGTTTTATTTAACAACAAAGTAAGGAAAAGATTGGGATAACAGAGCTTGTTGTTATCTACGGTTGATAACTTCAATGCTGTAATTGGATTACAATTCTATGTTAATGCACAAATTCATATCTTGTGGCAGAGAAAGAACCTTATCCAAGTGTCTCTCATGAATTTTCAATTCATTTAAGATTGTGTTGGTATTCTTATTGCCCTTAGTATTTCAGATTTAAATTAATCATTCAAACAAAACCCCCCTTATTTAGTTTATTGTTGCTGGAAAATAACAAATTCAATTAGAATCAATCCTCGTGGGAACGATATCTTACTTATCACTTTATTACTTGTGCGACTAGTATACTTGCTAGTTTCGAACGCATCACCTATGGAGTTCATTCATACACACATCTTCATATTAAATATGACTTCATTTTTATGCATAACTCATCCGGGTTACAAGTGATTAGGTGAGAATGGCTCTACACACAACACTTGAGGAATTGAAATGAAGCGAAAACAATCTTTGAGATAAAATTCTTGATTAAGTGCATTATTTTGAAGTTTTCCTTGGGTTATAATTAAGTACAATCTTTAAGGCCTATTTGCACGATGAAGCATTTGTGTGTTTTAATTTTTTGTTGATTCTGTTTCGGTTTAGTTTTATTTCACATTGTCGTAGTTGCTCGAGGACTAGCAAAGTCTAAGTGTGGGGGAATTTGATAAGTGTTTATTTATATATCATTTTCAAATCAATTCGTCCATGTTTCTTTGCTATATTCCTTGGTATTTTTATGTTTTTGTGTGGTTTTGATGTTTGTAGGAGTTTTGGAGCAACTTGCACAAAAAATGGAGTAAAACCCCTCATTTTCACCTCTGCTAGTCAGTGATCTTCTCGGATTTAATTGTATTGATATACAATGAACCCGATGACATGTTATATACCGTTGGAAAGCTCTCGAAGTCTATTTTCTGGAGAAATTTACGGTTTATAAATCCATTCAGTGTACCAAAAGTTTTAATCAAAACAGTGTGAGATGTATAGAAATATAATTCCACAAGCACTGTAGCATGTATAATACGGGCACTGTAGCAAGTTACTGTAGCAGAGTATTTAAACACATTTTAGGGTTTTATTTTCATAACTTGAAGAGGGGAAAACGTGGGAGGAGGCTGCATTTCTGGATTTCTCTCATCCCTTGGAGTTCTTGAAGGAGAAAGAAGATTTTGAAAGAGGAGGAACTACAATTCCAAGAAGATTCATCTACAAAGAAGATTTTCAAAGAATTTGCTAAGTTCTTTCTTTCCTTTTCAATTCTGGAATTTCTCTGTATTGTATTTGTTATTCTGATTGAATATGTGTAACTAAATCTGAATTGGTTGAGGGTGATTTCAAAGCCCTTGATATGGATTTTGTGAGTTGATTGTGTAAGATATTGTTATCCAATTCTCTAATTGAAGTTGCTTGTATTTTCCCATATCTAATGCTTATGATTGCTTGCTGATTGTATTTGGAATGGCCAACTGAATATAATCTGGTTGCTGTCTATTGCTAGATTAGAAATCTTGATCCGTAATTGTCTTGAATTTCCTAATCCTTAGTAGCAAAATTGTGATCAGAGATTGCAATTGGAGAATACAACCTAGTTAAATAATCTGGAGCTTGTGTGTTTATTGCTTAGATCAACCTATCTTTCTCATCGTAATGCATCCATTGAATTAAACTCAGAGAGCTTGTTCTAGGTTGTTTAATGGATAGAGATTAAATAAAGAGCTTGTTTTATTTAACAACAAAGTAAGGAAAGATTGGGATAACAGAGCTTGTTGTTATCTACGGTTGATAACTTCAATGCTGTAATTGGATTACAATTCTATATTAATTCACAAATTCATATCTTGTGGCAAGAGAAGGAACCCTTAACCAAGTGTCTCTCATTGATTTTTCATTCCATTTAACTTTGCTTTGTGTTATTCTTCATTTGCTTTCGTTATTAGTTTAGTTAATCAATCAACAAAACCCCCCCTGTTTAGTTTATTATTGCTGGAAAATAACAAATTCAATTAGAATCAATCCTCGTAGGAACGATATCTTACTCATCACTTTATTACTTGTGCGACTAGTATACTTGCTAGTTTCGAAAGCATCAGAGATGCAGCATCGACTACTCTCGAAACGCGAAGAGACGCAGACAGAAGCCCCCATCGGCACTAAGGTACGGACTTTTTGTTGTTTTAGACATAATATTTGGATGTTTTTAAGGATAAATCTTGTGCCATGCATGTTGTTTGATGTGTGTCGTGTCAGATTTATGTTGTCCGACGTCAGTGGAAACGGTGAAAATCGACTGTCGATTGCCTCGAGGTAGACGATGACTGTCGGATTTCTGTAGGGACAGTCGACACTTTTATGGGATAAAACTAGTGCCATGCATGTGTGTGTGTCTGTCAGATTTTTGTTGTTTGATGTGGGTACGATCAGGGGAAACTGACTGGCGCCGTCGCGAGGTAGACTGATGCGTTCGAAACTAGCAACTATACTAGTCACACAAGTAATAAAGTAATGAGTAAGATATCGTTCCTACGAGGATTGATTCTAATTGAATTTGTTATTGGAAAGCAAAAACAGAATAAACGAGGGGGCTTTGTTGATTGATTAACTAGATGAAATATTAATGCAAGTAAAGAATAACACAATGCTAAGTTAATTCGAGTAAAAATCAATGAGAGTAACCTGGTTAAAGGATCATTCTCTACCACAAGATATGGATTTGCGAATTAATCGTAGAATTGTCATCCAATTACACCATTGAAATTATCAACCGTAGATAACAACAAGCTCTGTTACCCCAATCTTTCCTTACTTTGTTGTTAAATAAAACAAGCTCTTTATTTAATCTCTATCCATTAAACAACTCAGAATAAGCTCTCTAAGTTTAATTCAATGGAAGCATTATGATAAGAAAGATAGGTTGATCTAAGCAATAACACACAAGTTCGGATTATTTAACCTAGGTTGTATTCTCCAATTGCAATCTCTGATCACAATTTTGCTACTAATGATTAGAAATTCAAGACAATTACGGATCAAGATTTCTAGTCTAGCAATAGATAACAACCAGATTTTACTCATTGGCCACCCAAATAATATCCAGCAAGCAATCATAAGCATTAAACATGGGAAAATACAAGCAACTTCAATTAGAGAATTGGATAACAATTCCTTGCACAATCAATTCATAAAAACCATATCAAGGGCTTTGAAATCACCCTCAACCAATTCAGATTTAGTTACACATATTCAGATAGAATACAAATACAATACAATATGGAGACATTCCAGAAAATGAAAAGGAAAGGGAAAACTTAGCAAATTTGATGAAATCTCTTAGGTTTTGTTGTTCTTCCTCTTTCCAAGCCTTCAATCTCCTTCAAGAACTCCAGTAGATGAGAGAAATCCAAAGATGCAGCCTCCTCCACGTTCTCCCCTCTTCCAGTTCTCAAAATAAAACCCTAAAATGTGTTTAAATACTCTGCTACAGTAACCTGCTACAGTGTCCCGTATTATACATGCTACAGTGATTTGTGGAATTACATTTCTATACTTATCACACTGTTTTGATTACAACTTTTGGTACACTGAATGGATTTATAAACCGTAAATTTCTCCAGAAAATAGACTTCGAGAGCTTTCCAACGGTATATAATATGTCATCGGGTTCATTGTATATCAATACAATTAAATCCGAGAAGATCACTGACTAGCAGAGGTGAAAATGAAGGGTTTTACTCCATTTTTGTGCAAGTTGCTCCAAAACTCCTACAAACATCAAAACCACACAAAAACATAAAATACCAAGGAATATAGCAAAGAAACATGGACGAATTGATATGAAAATGATATATAAATAGACACTTATCATAGATGATGACTATTTATGTAATGGAATTTTAATTGAATTTTCGTCGGATGTGTTCACTTATTCGGTGGTTTTAGGGATTAATCTCATGTTTTTATGTGATTTATGTTGTTTGATATAGACAAAAACTGTAAAAACTGACTGATTTTGTCGCGAGGTTGACTGTGATGTCCGTCGGATTTTTGTAGGGACACTCGAACTCGACAGAAATAGACTGTCGAGTTCAGTCGAATGTTGTCGAGTCTTGTCGAGTCATGTCGTCTCGAGGTTTGTCGAGTGTTTAGGCAGATTGCCTGTTTTATTGCGGGTTTTTTGCCTTTTTGTATCATATTGAACTATAACGGCCTTGTATCTGCAGGTTGAAGCAAATGGCTGGTGAATTTGGATTGTCCTTCACCCTGAAGACACCAGATGAGGAGCACTACCATGCGATGATCACAAACTTGACAAGTTTGGCCTGTGTACAATGGATTCGGCAAACTTGACTGCGAGGCAAAATGACATGTTTCGTGATACATGTTTCGGATTTATCCTAGACATCCGTCAGCTCTCCTTTTCATCTCAGTTGGTGCACCATATGCTTCAGTGGGAGGTTAACACCGTGGGGTACGATCAGGAGATGTGGTTCCTTATTCAAGGTAAAAAAATGGTTTTCAAAGACAATGTAGTTACAAATTCTTAGTTTTGAACATATGATATTTATAGTTATTTTCTTGTTACCATTATTGTCAACTTATGTATATTTTTTCTTTCTTTCCAGGAAGACTAATTCGCTTTTCTGCCCACGGGTTCGGTTTGGTAACCGGATTAAGATTTGCTTCCACGGTGCCACCAATACCGACTATGTTGAATCCGTGCCGATTGTTGGATACATACTTTGATGGCAGGGACTTCGAGCTTAGGGATTTCTACCCCATACTTTAGAAGTTGGATGTGTCTCGTATGCTAGACAAGGATGTTGTGAAGCTGGCATTGTACTACGTGTAGGAGCGTTTTTTCATGGCACAGGATAGACGCCGACATGTCTCTCGTGTGTGGTTAAATTTTATCGATACACTAGATGATTGTAATAGGTATCCATGGGGTTCGGTGTCCTATGATAAGACACTTAGCTCAATGAAGAAGGCTTTGGTCGGGAGGTTAGATAATTACAAAAGGCGAGCCCAAGCGAAGACGAAGCAGGTGGAGAAATATAACTTAGAAGAGTGCCCGTACGCCTTTCAGATACATACTGCTAACCATGAGTGTTAACGTGTTTATTTCTTTATTGGGCGAACAAATTTTAGTACATAGTGTCACTAACTAACCTGTTTGATGTTATTAAGGTTTGGTTGTATGAGGTCGTGCCTTACATTGGCACGACTTTTGAGGGAGTGCCTAGGGACTATGAGGGGAGGATACCACGGTTGTTGAAGTGGGAGACAATCAAGACCCCGTCCCAGCACGTAGTCATAAATGATGTACTGCGGGGTTAAGAGGCTGGCACGTACGGATCCTTTATTATATGAAATTGTCTTGTTTTTATTCACACCACATTAACTGTTTTACATGATGGATTATTTGTTGACGCAGGCTCGTCCGCTCGTCCTTTTGGACCCATCTAAGAAGAAGCAGCAGACCCAGTGGTATATAAATCTCGTTGATGTAGTTGGCATCCGGAAAGGTGTACATGTGGCTTGGGCAACAGCTGTGGATGCTCCATTATTGCCCGCGAAGAGCATTGAGCCACTTTCGACAGACGGTCCACCAGCTTCACCTCCGGAGTGTCCATCAGCTCCACCTTCAGAGGCTCCATCACCTCCACCTCCTGAGGGTCCATCCGCTTCACCTCCTACTGGTCCTAGTTCCCTTGTTAGACCTGATGTGGAGCCAGCAATAGACACAGCCAGTCCTGACATTGACAAAGGGACCTTCAGTCCACCGTTGGAGCTGTTGTAAAGTGTCAGACATCCACCAGCATCGATTTCAACGTCGGGTTGTGCGACCACCCACCCAACTCTATATACGATGTTCCTCCAAGTTCGCAGATATGTAATGAGAATTTGCATTCGTATTCTTGTTCATTTACAATTACTGCTCCGCTGGTTTATGAAGGCTCTCGTTATTATTCTCATACAGGTGCCGCCAGTCCATGATGAGTTTCAGAGCACAATTTTACGTGAGCTTGCATTGTTACTGGCGGAGAACAAGGAAATATGGGAGGAGATAGTTCTTCTGCGCAAGGCTGTTCTGCACCTCGATGGCCACTTCGAATACGCTGACACGGTACGTTAATATTTACAAAACAGATTATGTGATTTCCACATGCTTAAGCTGACTGTTACGTTTGGTGTGTTTCAGGATTCAAATGCAGATTTTGACGGAGGTTCGACTGATGACGGTGAAGGTCAGTCGCCCACGGAACCTGATTCCGTGGACCCAACTGTTCGTGCAGCCGATACTCCTCGACGGGTTTAGTTTCGCGTCGGGGTTACCGCCTACTTCCAGTAAAGCATAAGTGGAGCCCCTTTGTCAGTCCACTGGGTAGGAAGAGGGCGAGGGTTCAGTCGTAAGAGAAAGCTGTAGACCACCAGCATGTACAGTTCGAGGCCCCGGTTGCTCAGGCGGAAGACAAACCATCTCAGCAGCCATCACTGAATGCAGGCAATGGTGTCATCTTGTGCACTCCGATTCCACTTTTCGACCGACGTGCCCCCGTAGTAGAAGTTGATCTAAATGCATTCGAGGCATGGCTGGCGGACTTCAGCAAAACTGATTGCATTGATTTGGCAGTCTGCAGTGCAAATCGTCAGTTCTTTAAGACGCTACTGGGGCTATCAGACTGGCTTGAAGCTAAGGTAGTTTCAGACCATCTCTTGCTGTCGAATATTGCAATATACATTTGGAATTAATATTGATAGCTATTACTGTTTTCAACACATAGATAGCTACCTGTGGTTGCTATGTTGCAGAGCTCGCGCTATGACCGCACCTGGTGTCCAGAGGTCTGCTTTCCTAGACACCACTTTTTGGGTACGTATTTCGTAAACATCTGAATTTAAAGGTAATTTCTGATTCCTTCAATGCGCTAACTGAAATCTTGAACTTGCAGTTAAAATTGAAGTCGGAGCAATACTTGGACAGACTGGATGACATTAACTAGGTGAAGGAGGATGACATGGTCCAGTATGTCCTGGGACAGTTGTCCCTCGTTGGAACACCATGGGTCGACATGGACAGGGTGAGAACATTTATATTCACAGAGTTAGTATGTGTCATCTTATTTGAAATGTTGTGATTGATTTCCATGTTGTCAATTTCATT
Organism: Boswellia sacra; assembly: GCA_013180625.2. Taxonomy (NCBI): domain Eukaryota; kingdom Viridiplantae; phylum Streptophyta; class Magnoliopsida; order Sapindales; family Burseraceae; genus Boswellia; species Boswellia sacra. Next base: position 8,180 of record SNVD02002024.1, on the reverse strand, counting down.
TTCAGCTCTATCTCCTTGTTAACATCACCGACGATCATTGGGTGGCAGCTGAGGTGCAATTGAATCGCCGTCACATTGCCATATAAGACTCATATGTTGTGCATACTTCAGACACAGTCATACAGGCAGTCCGGTGCCTCGCTGAGCTAGTACCCTCTATGTTGTCAATGGAGGTTTACGATATTCCTGACTATCTCGCAACCCCATTCGACATTATGCGCATCGAGGACGAGGACCAGGTGCACAGCAGGAGCCTGGGGGAGGGGCATGCGGCGTGTACTGTTTGAAGTACATCGAGTTCCTAGCGGGAGGCATTCCACTGACTGAGATTAAAGCATTCGCAGACGACTACCAGCAGGAGAGAATGGCAGTATAACTTTAGGTCAGCCGCGAAAACCCTCAGACACAGGAGGCCCTCCGACCGTCACGGCACCCTCCCAGGTTGAGGCGTTGTTGCCTCAACCTCTTGTGCCTACTGATGTTGTAGCCACTATCGGGATTGCTGATGATGTGTCAGGGGATGTTACGACCACCATTGCCCATGATGACGTTGATTCAGCGGAGGTTGACCAGCAGCCAAGCACGATTGTACTATGAGATCACCTTGCATTATATATATTATGTTTAGTTACACATTTTATTTGGTTGATAGTTTCTGGATATTTACACATTATTGTATAGTGACATTTTTTTTATAGTCGCACATGGTTTCCATGTATAGTTGTACGAAAACTTGTAAATACATCTTTCTCCGGTTGTATAAGTACATACATGTTTCTCATGTTTTTCGATTGTAAACCATTGTATACAATAATATGCGTAAAGTTTCCATTTTCATTTCCTGCATGATTGAGACATATCATATAAGTTCCGTGGACAAAAAATAATTATGAAATTGCTTGCAAAAGTCACAAAAACGAGTGTTCTGCAAAACGCTCGACGACACTCGCACAAAACCCTCGACACGCGACAAATAAGCCTCGACACACGAACTCGACTATCTTTGCATCCGACACTCGTCAAGTTCGGCACTCGACGTAGATACTCAAACGCTCGACAAACGACTCTCGATGCTCGACCAACGACTCTCGAAGATACTCGACATTCGTGGTTCGAGACATCTACACGTCATTTCCTCTTATCTGACACTCGACTCTCGACACACGATACACGAACTCAACAAAATTTGCATCCGACTTCGTCGAGTTTGTCAATCCAATAGTCGCTCGACGAAACTCGAACTCTCGACACTCGAACCTACAATCGACACAACGCCTAGACACTCGACACTATCATCCGACATGTCGAGATTCGATCCGACAAAACTGCTCGATACTCGACGACACTCGACAAATCTATTCTTCTTCATCCTACGGCTGCGATACCAGATTTTCGCACAACGACAACCAATTTTCAGTATATTTTCACATAAATGGCACTATCTCTATCCTTAGTTCACATACATATCCCATTTTTAAGCTAAATAATGCGGTTGTCAGTTACTAAAACGATCAATAACGAAAACACTACAACTTTATGAAATTTTCATGTCATTTAGAAAAAGATTAAGTAAAGTTGTTTTTACGTTATTTGCCCAACATCAACTGTTGAGGGTGTTTCGGATAGTGAAGTGATTCGATCTGTGACTGGTTTCTTTGTTCTTAGTTTAATTTACTAACTTTTTTTGATTTCGTCCGAAGAGGGAATTAATAATATTTTGAGAAAATATTGATTATACAAGGGTATTTCAGTTTTTTTATCAAGAAAGTGTCTATGGCATAAAAATTTTTCAGGATATATCTATTTTTTAATAAGGCCTCCTAATTCTTTTCAGGATGTATCCATTTTTCAATAAGGACTCCTAATTCTGTCTATTTTCTTAAATTTTTTAAAAATAAAAAAATAAAATAAAAAATAAAAAAAGAAAATAAAAGAGCAGTTGCTAATGGATAGTTCTGGTAACTATGATGGTGGTGTGCATTACAAGACTATGAATTGCGAAATCTTCAAAGCCTTAAAATACTCATGAACGTCACAACTCACAACTCATCATCTTGATTTGATCGATCTTGTTGTCGTCAATTATGCTTCAGCTTCAACTACGTCTCCTTAAACCCTCTTTGCTTTCACCTAACTTTCTTCCGCATTTCTCTCGCAAAGCCACCAGCAGAGGCAGGGGCACACCCGCCTTTCTCCCTCTCTCAAAAATGGGTTCCTACACGACGTCGTCATCTTCTTCTTCCAAGCTCCTCTTCCGCCAACTCTTCGAGAAAGACTCCTCCACCTACACTTACCTTCTCGCCGATGTCTCTTACCCTGATAAACCAGCCGTGGTCAGTCGCTAACTTCTCTAATTTCTTCTATCATTGTTCTGTTCAATACTAACCTTAGTTATGGCTCGCTGCAAATGCAATATTGCAGTTTTTGTTTTGTTTCATTTAAAAAAGAAAAAGAAAAAGAAATACTATCTGTTATTCTCAGTTTGTAAACTTCTTCGTTTCTCATCACTTATGCTATTGGATGATATGAATGTAATTTCAATCGTTTGTTGATTCCGGTATTGTTACCGGGAAATCTTGAAATCTGTATCATGAATTGCCATTTCATAAATGTTAAGTCGCCAATCCAACTAAAAGCTTAAGCTAGTAGGCGTGGTTCAACGTTAGTAGCACTCGCGTGCAAGGACAGCGAAGCCCTTTTTGGGTCTTATAAGGGCCAATATATTTTCTTTGCAATTTGCACTGTGGGGGGAGATTTGATTTGAACTCTAGATAGTTAGTTCAAATGCCTCTGATACTATGATAACTTGCCAATCAGCCGAAACAGTTTAAGCTAGTAGATTTGGGTTTGACATTAGTTTTATCTTTTAGGAATACTCATGAAGCATTTGCACTAGAGTACTTGTTTATATGATGTTGAATGTATGGATTGGCAGTTAATTGATCCAGTAGACAAGACGGTTGATAGAGATCTGTCTATTATTAAGGAATTGGGCGTGAAGCTTGTTTATGCTATGAACACTCATGTACATGCTGATCATGTCACTGGAACTGGACTCATTAAGGTTTGTTTACGCATAAGAATATTTTGGCACCATTTGTGCTGTTGCTTCTGAGTTTACCTTGTCCTCTTCATAACTCTGTTGTTGCTTGTGAATATAATTGTTTCTTGCAGAGTAAGATTCCTGGTGTGGTATCTATTATATCAAAAGCAAGTGGCTCCAAGGCTGATATTCTGGTTGAACCTGGCGAAAAAGTCTGTTTTGGTGATCTCTTTCTTGAGGTTAGGATGTTAGTTTGTATAATAAATTTTTATTGTATGTTATTTGGTTTATGCCTTCAACTCTGCAAATGTTGGCTCTTTAAGCAAACTATTGTCTTGCTAGTTGAAACTTTATATTCTGCAGTATTATGATTAAGTAAACACTACACTTTTTCCTTAATATGTGGGTAAAAAAATTGTCACTTGCTGGCCTAAGATTTTACTGTATTGTTAGCCCTGATAAATAGCAAACACTGTCTTCATTTTGTAAGTAAGATTTCTTTGCAATAGGGACACAATAGAGTGGACAAAACGAATGTGATTGAGATTATATTGAGGGAAAGGAGAGCTTAAACATCAAAGGAGTGATGCTTTTTGTTACAAAATGACCTCTCTACTTCCGAAGGTTTCTGAGAATCAAAAAGCACTTGAAAAGAGATTAATCTGTTTTTAGTTTACTTTAATATAACTGCATAATCTTGCTGAAGATTGATTTTCTACAGTTTTGTGGATCATTGATAAATGTGATTTGCTGCTTTGGTGCAGATTTTTGACAGAAAATATGCTCTAAGTTGGAGCAAGAAAGTATTTTCTATATTTTCTGAGTACTGAGTGTTTAATAAACTTATTTTGCTAAAATTTCTGCTTGTAAAATTTTGTATATTTATGAAGACCAGTTGTATAAAGTAATATTTGGAAGTCTATAGTTCATTGGGTAAGATATTGTGGCTGACATATCTAGTTTTCTGCATTTTGAATAGCCGACTAAATTGAATATACAAGTGCAGGTTCGTGCTACTCCTGGCCATACACTGGGTTGTGTTACCTATGTTACGGGAGAAGGACCTGATCAGCCTCAACCAAGAATGGCATTTACAGGAGATGCTCTACTGATACGTGGATGTGGGAGGACTGATTTTCAGGTATAGGGTCTTTAAAATATGGTGTACTAGAAATTGAGCAGAGGTGATATTGTTTCCTGATAATTTTATATGTTGTTTTCAATGGTTGAGGACTTCAGTTTTGCTAAAAAAAATTTTTAACTAAGAGCTGGACCCTCTAACTGGTCAAAGAAAACAGAATTTTACAGTGAATACTTAGCTCTTTCCTTCCAATATGGGGTTGCTTTGCTAATTCTCAGATGTGTTGTTTGGCAACTCAGGGAAGCTGAAGCAGTCATTGTCTTTGCCATATGGATTTGGACTTTAATCAACTGTATTCTCTGTGTATGGAATGTCATAAATGGAGAGGCTTCAGGATAGCACTATCTGACTTTGTCTTGATTGTTCAGATGTTTCAAGTATTTGCTTCCATGTTTTAAGACTCGACGCGTATAAAAAAAGCTATCTAAAACATTTATATCAGTTCAGTTCCTTGTGAGATCTAAAAATGTTCTAGTTGTAGATTTTGTTGGCCTTCTACCAATTTATTTTGACCCTTACATTTCAGTGAATATTATTCTGTAAATATGTTTCTTTGAAAGCTTTAATCCATTATTTAGTTTGATTTTATCTTTCACAAAAGGTTTCCTTGCTAATACATGTTGAAATGCTTACTAACTCTAGACCATGTTGTTGGTTTTTAATGCTTCTTTATCACCCTATATACAACTGAGAATGTGCCAGTTCTTTTTTTGTCCAGAAAGAATGCCATGGATGCCGAATTTTTTTCATCTTTATAGAATGATTTAGATGTGGCAAAGATTTAATACCAGTTATTTTCTTGCAGGGAGGAAGTTCAACACAGCTCTACAAGTCAGTGCATTCACAGGCAAGGACATGAGATTACGATTGTTATCTTATGAAGTGAATTAGGGAAGGAGAAAAAAATTTATAATGTTAAGACTTACTCTAATTGTTACTCATTTTTATCTTGTGGTCTCCAGATCTTTACTTTGCCAAAGGATACATTAATCTATCCAGCTCATGATTACAGAGGGTTCACAGTGAGGAAACATTCATTGCTTCTTCTTTATTTGGTATTTGAAATTGTTATTTTGTTCATTCAATTCTTGTTGGTTATCAGGTAAGCACAGTGGGAGAGGAGATGCTCTACAATCCTCGCCTAACAAAGAATGAGGTACTTCTTCCGTTATTTAGTGAATTTTCTTATTTATGAACATAGGTGCCTGTTTGTATCTCTGCTACCAGGTTGGCTAAAGAACCTTCCTTTATGCTCCATATTCTACAATGTAGAAAGCTAGATTCAGGAAGTTGTTTTAGGAAAATCCCACTGGCACTAAACCTGCTACACGACTAAGGGGCCATTTTCTTTTTTTCACTTTTAGCACTTTTTAGCATTTATTGACACTTAACACTTATTAGCACTTATTTCTATGTCACTTTATGATATGTTTGTTTTTAATTTTTCAAAGTTAACAGTTAGTAGGTATGCATAGGTTAGAAAGGGGAAAAATCTGAGATTTTATTTTATTTTTGAATAGAATAAAAAATTGATTGACACACTTGTAAACTTTTTGACTTAATGACTTGGAGGAAAACAATTAATTGAAGAAAATTTATGTTATTCATTGCATCTGTTAGAAGATTAATTCTCTTTTGTTTTTAAGTATGATTTCATTTAGAGTTCTCTACATAACTATATGTTATGCAACTCCTTTTTTTTTTTATTTTTGGCAGGAAACTTTCAAGGGCATCATGCAAAGTAAGTATATCCATAATATGCGAAGTCTATTTTGAGACTATTCTTTTTCTTTAAATTAAATGGTAATCCTGGCTCGGCTCCCGTTAATTTACTAAGTCAGAATTTTGCTTTAAACAACAGATCTAAACCTGTCGTATCCAAAGATGATGGACATAGCAGTTCCTGCAAATATGGTTTGTGGGTTGCAAGAGCTGAATTCCAAAGCTTGCTGAGCCTTTATAGAATGATGTCTAACAGTTGGCAGCCTTGATATGTATTATTGATGGGGCATAAGAGTCACTATATGTACAGAATATGTATAATGTCTCTCGGTTGGAATAAGAAAAAGTGATGAAAAATAAAAAGTTCCTTATCAGTAACTATCTTTTTGGGTTGCTGTTGAATTTTCTTGATTGAAATAATTTGGAGCATGGTCAATCAATCTTGATCATGAGAATTTAAAAAAATATATTACTTTTTTTTAATCATTTATTGGAAATGTAGAGTTTCCTTTTCCACAGCATGAAAAATGTTCATCGGTATTGTTGCATTATTTATTGTTTATAACGGATGGATCAGTAGTGTGGTCTCCTGCCTCTGAAAGATTTTATTGATGATATAGCTCTTATGTACATTTATCCAAAGTAGCTGGCAGTAACAGATCAACTGGTCCTGGAGACATATTAAATTTTGGCGATGGCAGATGGCATGGCCGGCGCCCCGGAAAATTCGGGAGTCTGGGCCTGGGAAATAACCTGGAAAATCGGGGTAGTAGACTAGGGTTAGGGTGAGAGGTCCGGGTCGGGGATTCGAAATTGAACCCAGGATATAAAATTAAATTTAATATGTGAAAATAATGTTTTGAGTTGATCTATTCGATTCTCACCTTTTTACTTTTTAGCTCTTATTTATAAATTTATCTAACTAAAAATTTTAAAACCCCATTTTTTTCTCATTAAACCACATTTAATTTCCAAATTACCTTTTTACTTTATAAAATTTCATCACCTTGTGGAAGCATAAAAAATTAAAAACTTTAGAGATCAATTCTCTGTAGATATATGGTAAAAAATGTCTCTATCATTTACATATTATTCCCAAGCCAAACAAGCAATGGCTATAGCCTATAATTGATAAAAAAAAAAAAAAGTCTTTTAAGTATGTTTTCATTAACAAATGTGGATGCTTGAACCTTGTTACATTTGTTACCATTTTGATTTTATTTGTACTTCAGTAATATATGTAAAAGATAGAAATTGGAAGTAAAAATGCAAGCCCAGAAACTATATTGAACACCTAACACAATGGCACAGGAGTGGAGGTGAGGGTGGAATGCAAGATTTTAGTGGTTTTGTTTTGTTTTTTTTTGGTTTCAGTTCATTAATCTCTAATGAATTTTCTAGTGTAGATAAACTTTAGTATAAAACATGCTTAGATAACTGTCCAAAAAGTAGTAGAACATGAATTTCACCAGTATACTTAGCTTGTTTTTCAAAGCTTTCAAAGCCAAAACTATATTCTGTTTTATATCTTTACAAGTTTAGAATTTTTTATCTTCTTTAAAATTATATATAGAGATAAAATATAAAAAAAATAAAGATTAAAGAATTAAAAAATGAGGATAAAATAGGATTACTTTAATATTTTATCTATTAGTATGTAATACTTAACCAAATCGTCTTAGTAGTTTGTTCCAGACTTCCAGTAGCCCAATACACTTTTCTAAAGCCCAACAATTTGAGAAATTGAGATAGCCTAACTGGCCAAGCCCCTGCCAAAACAAAAACTAATTTTAATCGAAACCTAAAATTAAATCCCCAATTGATCAATTCAACCCTTCGGCCTTCGGCTCTTTGGTCATCGCTTTCGCGGCTTCGCTTGCGGCCTCCACCTGTGACCTGCCTCTGATTTTTCCGCTTTCCACTTTCACACAGTCAGAAATCTTCATCTTCAATCAGGAAACTTTTTATTACATATATAGCTAAAAAATAATTAATTTCAATTTCATCAATTTACATTAACATAAAGCAAAGCAGCAAGCTCGAGAAATCATCTATTAGGAAGCTAGAGTTCAATTACAATGAGTTTACAAGATTACCCATAAAAAAATTAAATAAGTAAAAAATATTGATACATTTTGGATGGGAACGCATCATGATTCTGTTAGCCCTAAGGCTATATGATAATTTTGATGATAACAATACACATTGATTCATTGAGATTTACTAATATATTTATTTAGGTGCAAGAATAAGATTATTGAAATAATTATAAAA